>PISX010002792.1:0-151186 GCA_004024625.1 Mellivora capensis | reverse complement strand
ATTGGGACGCCTGGGTGGCTCAGTTGGTTGGACGACTGCCTTCGGCTCAGGTCATGATCCCGGAGACCCGGGATCGAGTCCCGCATCAGGCTCCCAGCTCCACGGGGAGTCTGCTTCTCCCTCTGACCTTCTCCTCGCTCATGCTCTCTCACTGCCTCTCTCTCACTGCCTCTCTCTCAAATAAATAAATAAAATCTTAAAAAATAAAAAATAAAAAATAAAAAACAAAAAAATAAAGTGAACCCAATCACATCAAGTTGGAGCGATAACCACACAGAAATTACTTCTACTGACTTTTGTTTTTTTTTTTTTAAGATTTTATTATTTATTTAACAGAGGGAACCACAAGCAAGGGGAGTGTGAGATTGAGAAGCAGACTTCCCGCTGAGCAGGGAGTCCAGTATGCAGCTCAGTCCCAAGACCCTGGGATCCTGCCCTGAACTGAAGACAGACGCTTAACCAACTGGGTCACCCAGGCACCCCTCATTTTTGAATTCTTACAAAAAGTTTTTTTTTTAAGATTTTATTTATTTGGGACGCCTGGGTGGCTCAGTTGGTTAAGCGGCTGCCTTTGGCTCAGGTCATGATCCCAGCGTCCTAGGATCAAGTCCCACATCGGGCTCCTTGCTCGGCGGGGAGCCTGCTTCTCCCTCTGCCTCCCACTCTGTCTGTCTGTGCTTGCTCTCTCGCTCTCTCTCTCTCTCTGACAAATACATAAATAAAATCTTTTTAAAAAAATTTAAAAAAAATTTTAAAAAAGATTTTATTTATTTGACAGAGATCACAAGTAGGCAGAGAGAGAGGGGGAAGCAAGCTCCCTGCTGAGCAAAGAGCCTAATGCGGGGCTCGACCCAAGACCCTAAGATCATGAGCCGAACCGAAGGCAGAGGCTTAACCCACTGAGCCACCCAGGCACCCCAAATTCTTACAAAAAGTTTTAAATCTATACCAAGGTAGACAAAAGTGTATAATGAACCCATCACCCAGCTTCAAATTGATAATCGAAAAATTAATTACTTTAGGGCCAGTCTTGTTTCATCTATATTGTGAAATTTTTCTTATTTTGAAAAAAGTCCTCAACATCATATTATATAACTTATAAGTATATTATTTCTAAAAGATAAAAGCTTTTAACATAAGCATGTTAACTTTATCACTCCTATTAAAAAAAAAAAGCTTACTGTCTTAAAATCATCAAATAACCACTAGTCCAGATTTTTGCTTGTTCTAGTGACTTTAGAAACATAATATTTTGAAGAGTAAGATATCAGAGATCAGGGAGACGAAAGTGACTGGAATTTTTGTCTCAAGATGAGGGATCTACTCAAAAAGGGCTATAGGAATCTACATGGATTTGGCTGATAGTAAACTGTAAGTGCACATATTGAGACCCCACAGTGCCAGGCAAAGAACATCTAATAAGGAAAGAACAATTACTGGAAAACTTGAAACTGAACAATTGCCAGAACTTAAATAAGGCTGGGAGAACTTCTGACTACCTCAAATGGAGAATACCTTGGGACATTTAATAACAGACTTCAGAAAGGTCACATCTTGGTAGTAAAGCTAGACTAGACTTGTCCCAGTAAAGGTTAAAAGAAAAAAATTTAGAACCAAACTGACCCATAACTAATTTAGTGATCTGCTAAGTAAGTTTAAATTCAACATTATTTTTTGAAGAAGGCAACAAAACCTAGACACTCAGCATACAGAATTTCCAGCATTCAGCAAAAATTACAAGACATGCAAAAAAGCATGCAGTGATAACCAGAGTAAAAACTAGTCAATAGAAACAGACTCAGAAATGATAGAGATTAGAAAATTGACCAATAAAACATTTAAAAATAGCAAGTACAAACGTGCTCAAGAATTTACAAGAAAACTTAAAAGATAATATGGACTTGGAAGTAAAAGGATGAGAAAGTATATACTATCACAATCACTAATCACAGGAAACTTGGAGTGGTTATTAATATGAGATGATGTAAACTTCAGGGAAAAGTGCAAATGGAAGACATTAAATAGTAAATGATAAATCAAGTAGACCAAAAACCGGTAAAGCTCTAGAAGACTTGAGCAACAATGAACTTGTCCTAATACCACCCTTCAAAATAACATGGGTCAAAGAATAGATTACAAAGAAAACTAAAAAATAGGTTTTGCTATGTGATAATGAAAGCACAACATTTGAAACTTGTGGACTGTACCAAAGGCAATACTTCAGAGAAAAATATAGTTTCAAATGCTTATGTTAGAAAAGAAAGGTTTAAGGGCACCTGGGTGGCTCAGTGGGTTAAGCCTCTGCCTTCGGCTCAGGTCATGCCTACTTGTGATCTCTGTTTGTCAAATAAATAAATAAAATCTTTAAAAAAAAAAAAAGACAGATTAAAGGGATTATCAGGGAATATCATCAGTGACTTTGTACTAACATCAGACAGTCTAGGTGAAATGGACAAATTCCTGGGAAGACACAAATGACCAAATTAGACTTAAAAAAAGACAGTCTGAGTAGATCTAAAACAAGTAAGTTCAGTGAATAATTCAGAAGCATCCCATACAGAAAACCCCAGGCCCAGATGGGTTCACTGGTGAATCCCATCAGATAGTTAAAGAAGAGATAATAACAGTCTTAAAGCTGATTTATAAAATATAATAAGGATTTTATAACTCATTCTATGAGGCCAGTGTTTTTCTGCTGCCAAAGACATCACAATAAAAGGTAATCTGCTGACTGTGATCCCTTAGAAACAGCTGCGGAAATACTTGACAGAGTGTTAGCAAACTGAATCCAGCAACTTATGAAAGGATTTTGGATCATAATCAAGTGGGATTTAGCCCAGAAATACAAGTGTGGCTTAATATATGAAAATCAGTAAAATCTACTAAATAATTAGTAGAATAAAGTAGAAGTCAGCAGACTTTTTCTGTACAGGGCCAGATAAGTAAATATTTTTAGGGCTTCACTGGCCGTATAGTTACCTGTCACAATTCCTCAACCCTGCCAGTGTTTTCCAAAGGCAGCCATAGCCTATATATAAACAAATAGGCATAACTCTGCTCCAATAAAACTTTATTTCTGGGCAGTGAAATTTGAATTTCATATGATTTTCACATGCTACAAGATACAGCTTTAAAAATTTTTTTTCAACCATTTAAAAACATCAAAACTGTTCTGGACCTGTGAGCCATATGAAAATAGGCAGCTGGTGAGATTTATTGCCCCCCGGAATAAAGGACAAAAACCACATGATCCTCTCAGTGTGATTGGTGGCCTCTAAAATGACCCCCAAGTAACCACGCCTCCTAGTACTCACACCCTTGTGTAATCTTTTTCCCTTGAACCTGGACCTAGTGACTCATTTCTAACAATAGAATACTGCAAAAGAGATTGGATGTCACGTTGGAGATTAGGTTACCAAAAGACTGTGATTCTGTCTTGCTCTGCTTTCCCTCAGGGCTCTGGCTCTGTGGGGGGCGGGGGGACTCTGGCTCTGTGGGGTGGGGGTGGACAAGCTGCCCTGTTGGGAGTAACTCTGTGGAGAGGTTCACGTGGCAAGGAACTGAGGTCTGGCCAGCAGCCAGCAAGAACCTGGAACCTACCAAAAACCAAATGAGCGAGCTTGGAATTGGATCTTCTGAGGTCTGCCAGCAGTCACCTAAATAAGCTTGGAAGGGAGTTCGCACCCAGTTAACCTTTGAGATGAATGCAGCTATGACCAATACCTTGATTACAGCCTTGTGAGGGATCCTGAGTCAGGCACCCTGCTAAAGTTGCCTGTGCCTGTATTGCTGTCCCCCAAAACTGCGATAGTAAATGTTTGTTGTTATAAGCTGCTCAATTTGGGAGTAATTTGTTAAGTAACAGTAGATCATCAGATACAAAAAAAACACATGACAAAATCTAACACGCATTCATAATAAAACAGATCCTCAACAAACTAGAAATAGAAAGGAGTTCACTCAATCTGATCAAAAGCATCTATGAAAAACCTACTGCTGGGGCGCCTGGGTGGCTCAGTGGGTTAAGCCTCTGCCTTTGGCTCAGGTCATGATCTCAGGGTCCTGGGATCGAGCCCCACATCAGGCTATCTGCTCAGCAGGGAGCCTGCTTCCCCCTCTCTCTCTGCCTACTTGTGATCTCTCTCTCTGTGTCAAATAAATAAAAATCTTTCTAAAAAATTAAAAAACAAACCTACTGCTAACATCATACTTACTGACAAAAGACTGAATCCTTACCCTAGGATCAGGAGCAAGGTGAGGATGTTAAATGTCACATTTCTGTCAACATTCTGTTGGAGAGTCTAGCCAAATGAAATAAGCCAAAAAAAAAAAAAAAAAAAAAGACATACCAACATGAAAGAAGTAAAACTGTCTATATTCTCAGATGACATAATTCTATAAGAAGTATCTGAAAATGACAGAACATTACTGAAGGAAATTAGATGTATTAAGAGTGTATAGGGGCGCATGGGTGGCTCAGTGGGTTAAGCCTCTGCCTTCAGCTCAGGTCATGATCTCTGGGTCCTGGGATCGAGCCCCACATCAGGCTCTCTGCTCAGCAGGGAGCCTGTTTCCCCACCCCCCGCCTGTCTCTCTGCCTACTTGTGATCTCTGTCAAATAAATAAATAAAATATTTTTTTTAAAGCATATAGAGAACTCTTACAATTAATAAGATAATCCAGTTAAAAATTGAGCTAAACATGGGGCACCTGGGTGGCTCAGTTGGTTAAACCTCTCTCTTTAGCTCAGGTCATGATCCCAGGGTCCTGGGATTGAGTCCTGCATCACATCAGACTCCCTGCTCAGCGGAAAGCCTGCTTCTCCCACTCCTACTCCCCCTGCTTATGTTCCCTCTCCTGCTGTGTCTCTGTCAAATAAATAAAATATTTTTTTAAAAGAAATTGGGAGCTGTGGGGCGCCTGGGTGGCTCAGTGGGTTAAGCCTCTACCTTCGGCTCAGGTCATGATCTCAGGGTCCTGGAATCGAGTCCCGCATCGGGCTCTCTGCTCAGCCGGGAGCCTGCTTCCCTCTCTTTCTCTCTGTCTGCCTCTCTGTCTACTGTGATCTCTCTCTGTCAAATAAATTAAAAAAAAAATCTAAAAAAAAAAAAAGAAAGAAATTGGGAGCTAAACACTTAGACATTTCACCAAGGAAAGAGATGAATGGCTAATAAGTACAAGTAAGGGTGTTCATTTTAGAATTGCAGAATAAAATCACAGTAGATTTACAATCCATACCCACTAACATGGCTATAATGAAAAAGAGAGTGCAAATGTTAGCCAGGATGTAGAGAAACTGAGACCTTCATGCATTGCTGGTGGGAATGTAAAAGAGTATAGCCACTTTGGAAAACAGTTTGGTAATTTCTTAAAAAGTCAAACATAAACACAGTGTAGGAGCTGGCAATGCTAATCCTAGGCATCACCCAGAAGAAATGGAAACATAGGTCTACACAAAGACCTAAGACACATATCAGCCAAATAGAATGTATGGCTGCTGTTTGGATCCTTTTTGAACAAATCAACTTGACAAAGGCATTTATAGTTGGGGAAACTTTAACACAGATGGGCTATCAGATATTAAGGAATTAAAATCCTTATCTATTAGAAATATATCCTGAAATAATTATAGGTGAAATAATACATGTGGGGTTTGCTTTAAAATACTGGAACAGGGTGCCTGGGTGGCTCAGAGGGTTGGGCCTCTGCCTTCGGCTCGGGTTGTGATCTCAGGGTCCTGGGATTGAGCCCTGCATCGGGCTCTCTGCTCAGCGGGGAGCCTGCTTCCCCCTTTTCTCTCTGCCTGCCTCTCTGCCTACTTGTGATCTCTCTCTGTCAAATAAATAAATAAAATCTTAAAAAATAAATAAAATACTGGAACAGGGACGCCTGGTGGGTCATTTGGTTAAGCATGTGCCCTTGGCTAGGGTCATGATCCCAGGGTCCTGGGATCGAGTCCCACATTGGGCTCCTTGTTCAGCAGGGAGCCTGTTTCTCCCTCTGCCTGCTGCCCCCTACCCCCGCTTGTGCGCGCGCGCTCTCTCTCGCTCTCTCTCTGACAAAATCTTTAAAAATAAATACTGGAACAAAAAGCAGAGGGAAATAGATGAAGTAGAAATAGTCAAATATTAATAAATGTCAAAGCTCAGTGATGGTACATTTATATTTTCTGTTTCTCACTCTTGTGTATATTTGAAATTTTCCATCATAAGTTAAAAAAATTAAATGAGAACTTGACCATTGTGGAGAAAGAGCCTTTATGGGTGTCTGGGTAGCTCAGGGGGTTTAAGTGTCTGCCCTCAGCTCAGGTCGTGATTTCGGGGTCCTGAAACCAAGCCGTCCCCTACCCCTGCTCAGCGGAGAGTCTGCATCTCCCTCTTCCTCTTCATCTGCCCCCAACTTAAGCTCTCTCTCTGAAATAAAATATTTATAAAAAGAGCCTTTAAGAGACACCTGGGTGGCTCAGTTGGTTAAGTGGCTGCCTTAAGCTCAGGTCATGATCCCAGGATCCTGGGATCAAGTCCCGAATAGGGCTCCTTTCTCAGTGGGGAGCCTGCTTCTCTCTCTGCCTCTGCCTGCTTGTGCTCTCTCTCTCTCTCTGACAAATAAATAAATACATTTTTTTTTAAAAGAGCCTTTAAGAAATTCATAAAGCGGTACCTGGCTGGTCAGTTGGTGGAGCATGTGACTCTTGATTTCAGAATCATGAGTTTAAGCCCCACATTGGGGGTAGAGATTACTTTTTTTTTTTTTAAGATTTTATTTATTCATTTGACAGAGACACACAGTGAGAGAGAGAACACAAGCAGGGGGAATGGGAGAGGGAGAAGCAGGCTTCCCACCAAGCAGGGAGCCTGATGTGGGACCCAATCCCAGGACCCTGGGATCATGACCTAAGCTGAAGGCATACACTTAATGACTGAGCCACCCAGATTACGACTGAGCGCCCCAAGATTACTATTTTTTAAAAAAAGAGGGGTACCTGCAGGCTTTGTTGGTTAATTTGTCACCTCTTCATTTCAGCTCAGGTCATGATCTCAGGGTCCTGGGTAGATCCGCATGTTGGGCTCTGTGCTTGCAGAGTCTGCTTAAGGATTCTCTCTCTCTCGGGGTGCCTGGATGGCTCAGTGGGTTGGGCCTCTGCCTTCGGCTCAGGTCATGATCTCAGGGTCCTGGGATCGAGTCCCGCATTGGGCTCTCTGCTTGGCAGGGAGCCTGTTTCCTCCTTTCTCTCTCTCTGCCTGCCTCTCTGCCTACTTGTGATCTCTCTCTGTGTCAAATAAATAAATAAAATATTTTTTTTAAAAAAAGGATTCTCTCTTTCCCTCTCCTTGTGCCTCTCTCCTTACTCACACTTGTTCACTTGTTCTCTCAAAAATAAATTTTTGGAAATTGGAGGGGGAGATGAACCATGAGAGACTATGGACTCTGAAAAGCAACCTGAGTGTTTTGAAGGAGTGGGGGGTGGGAGGTTGGGGGAGCCAGGTGGTGGGTATTATGGAGGGCACGCATTGCATGGAGCACTGGGTGTGGTGCAAAAACTATGAATTCTGTTACGCTGAAAAGAAATTTAAAAAAATAATAATAAATAAATTTAAATAAATCTTTTTTTTTAAAAGTCCTAAGGACAAGTAGGTAGTGATATTACATAAGCTAACTTGTTCAAGCCCGATACCAGTCCATCTTCAATATACCTTACAAAAATCCAACCATTTCATTACTGCCATGCAAAAGGTTATCTTGAGTAGAGATTTAAATGAAAGAGCAGAGACAGTTTTCAGTCTTCATGTTGCACCACTTGCTAGCAAGTTCTAAGCTAGCTTTCTGGTATTTCTTTATTTGCAAAATGCATAGAGGTCTCCTGTGAGCACATAGGTAGTTTTCTGTTAAGCATTTCCAAACGAAAACGAAGCATCATCATCCCCTCATGCTAATTCTCATACACAGCACAGCCTTTCTTCTTTGTGAACGGCACCTGCCTCTTCCTCAGCGTGAAAGGTCCCAGGATTTGTAACTGCTTTTATTTGGGGTGTGGAAATTTTACTGTTCTTCTGTATACACATGTGTTTAATGAGAATCGTATATGATTTACTAAAGATGTGTCCCTGTTTGTTTATTCATTATTTTCTCCTTTTTCCATTTTTTCAGTACATGTACTAGCCTTAGCAAGTTCTGTTCCAAACTCAGGCACCTTGACTTGGCTTCCTGTACATCAATCACAAACATGTCTCTTAAAGCTCTGAGGTAAATGTCTTATAACAAGAGTATCCAATAATCACAACAAATACTGAGTTTTTTAAAAATTTCAAATAACTGAAATAAAGTTAGAATCGAAGGAAACTGTGTTTTATGGATATGTACTATAGTTCAGAATAGATCACTTCCCCAAATTACAGGTGAAATGCCTAGGGATAACTAGGATTTCTGAACAGACTGGTATAGCGTATATGCGAATGATTAGATTTCTCTGAAGGCTTGGTTGCCCCCACTCCTGAAACCGCCACATATCATTATAGCCTAGTGATTAAAGCAGCGCTCCGGAGTCAGGTGATTAGCCAGGTACCTTGAACAAATATAACCCTTGTGAGCTTTTCCTTGTCATCTCATAGTTCTGTTCTTAGGATTAAACAGTATTATCACTGTTTGATAATACAGTATTATCCCTGTTTGATAATACTAGGCCAAACCATACAAAGTTGCCAGTATTTAACAGCTTTTATGGTATAAAGATGACAGCTTCATTGGTTCAACCTAATTTATATAAAGTGGTTAGGAGAGTTTCTGGCAAATAATAAGCACTCAGTTTTGTTTTAATATTAACCTATTTTTTAAAAATACATCACAGAAGGTACACCTTAAAAGGAGGATGAAATGCCCATTCTCTTTGTATCTTTACTTTTTTAATCAGTCTTTTACAGGTAATTATGGTCTCATGTATTGGTTATGTTCGTAAATAGTAAAAATTAAGCTATTAAAAGAGGAAATGTAGATTTAGTTGAGTATAAGTAATCTAAAAATGGCTTCTAGACCTTCCTTATGAATACTGAGTACATATGTATCTAAGGTCATTTGCCAGGTAAGATAATAAACAGGATAAGATAACAGCATTTATGGTTTATAAAATATTTTCACATAAATGATTTCATTTATTTGAAAACCATCTGAGGCAGATAGGACAGACACTTATAGATAAGAAAATCCAAAACATTTTTGAATGTGATTCAACCTCACTAAACAAGGTATTGTTGTTGCTGCCCTTTAGCGGCATAGTACAGTGTGATAAGTGCTATTACAAAAGTGAGTGCTTCCATTTGGGAAGAGCATAGGCTATGGCTGATCTTGGATTAAGAGAAGTTCAATCAGGTTTCCTAAAGTGACTTGTCTGAAGTCACACTATTAATGTTGAAGAATGGACTTGAACCAAGATCCCCTGCCTTCATTTTATAAAACAATGAGAGCAATATTTTCCAAAGAATATCATAGAGCTTGGAATTCTTGCATAGTTCAAATGTGAAATCAAAGATGAAATGGATATTTGATAGAAGGCGGAGATCAAACACAGTATAGCCTAATTTTAGCCTATGGAGACTGTACTGAGGAGACTTCACAGATAAGGAAAATGTATAGATCCTTTGTAACTTTTTAAATAAGAATTTAAACCTCTTCATTATTACTTTGATAAGTAAAAGAATTATTTGATAAAGAATCTGAATCTAAACACTTCACTAATTACTCTGTTAACTTGAACAGGTCACTTAGTTTCCGTTTCCTTTCCAGAGACCTTTTAAACATGTGATAAGTGCAAAAAGGATACATTTGAAAAGCATAAACCTCCATAACAGTCTAATATATCTGGAAAACAGTACTGTGCTCTGTGTTTATTAGTTTAGCTGGATTTGAGATAGCTCTCCTCAGGATACAGTCCCACGTGAACTTAACCAACATTGATAACTAGGCTTTGTTGTTGTGAGATTGCCTGTATTTTAAATCTATGTTAAGTAAATGAGTGTATTCTTGTGGGAAAGCATGGGGCTGTAGCCATTCCCTGACTAAATAGCCAATAAAATGAGACTTTGATGCCTTTGGAATTGGATTTAGTCATATATTTGTTTCATTTTGTTTTATCCTAAGTGAGGGATGTCCACTGTTGGAGCAATTAAACATTTCCTGGTGTGACCAAGTAACCAAGGATGGCATCCAAGCACTAGTGAGAGGCTGTGGGGGTCTCAAGGCCTTATTCTTAAAAGGCTGCACACAGGTAATACTCCATGTAGTGCTTGTGAATTTTAGAAGAACCGTGAACTTTGTAGGCAGCCCAAAGATGTTGGCTGGAGGAATATGTAGTTGTATATTAATGACCAAGGATACATGCTTACCAAAAATTAAAGTGTCTTCCTTAGAGTAATATATATATATATATATATATGTATATATATATATATATATATGAAAAAAAATATATATATATATGAAAAGAATTAACATCTGACCAAAGATGAAATTTTTGAGGAGAGGCAAGATGGGGAGAGAAGATCACACTGAGCATGCACCATAGGCAGGAAGCATCTTACACAATTTAATCTGAGAAAAAAACTTGCCATGTTGTCACTGCCTGAGACCTTGAACTGGAGAGGCAAGGAAGGCAGTCTTAGTTAGCAGTTTTCTCTAGTTGTTTAACTACCAGGTTAAATGTGCCAAGTATACAGAACCTACATTTTATAGTGTTGGTGTTTACTTCCTGCCAGTCACATTACAAATCCCAACATATTTTGCTCTTAAAAATTTTAATATCTTTGTATTTTACGGTAATTAAAAAGAAAGAATTGACATGGCAGTGTCTCGAAGGAAATAATCAGAAGTGAGTTTAGAAGTGACTGACAAAGTAGGGCTAGGCTCTTGTGACATTCTTTTATTAATGGTTACTGAAACCATGCCTTGGCTTCTGTTAAAAGTGCCCTTATTCCTTCACTGTGATGGGAGGAGTTCCATTGTTTGAAACAGAGCTTTGGAAGTAAGACTGCCTTAAAACAACAGCTTGAGCTTCTGGTTATTTATGGAATCCTGAAAAATATTGATTGGAATGCGCCATTATAATCAATTACTTGCCATCTGTTCTCAGCACTGTACGCGTGGCACTCATCTTCCAGCAGCAGATAAACCGGATTCCTTTCTCAGCTTCTGCTCCCAAAAGTTTGCTTTTAAAAAAAAACTTTTTATATAGGAAGTACAGAAGTGTGAGAATTATTTTAGCTTCATAATCCCTGAGCAAAATGCTGTGAGGCATACTTAATTTATCAGAAGAGAAATCCATAAACATTAGGCAGTGTTTATTTTATCTTTTCCTTGATTTGGTGATCATGTGAATTTGACATGGTTGGAACTGATGAAAAATACTGATAACCATACTAATGACATGAATTATGCCTTTATTTGATCATGGGTCATTGTTTCTGGTTCATTGTTCCTTTGAAGCTTGGTTGGCTTTATTTAGAATGTGTTGATGAAATGTGTATACTCCTATATCTTTATCTCTTGAAACAGTGTTAGTAATCTTTTTCTTCTTTTTATTTTTCTAGCTAGAAGATGAAGCTCTGAAGTACATAGGTGCACACTGTCCTGAACTGGTGACCTTGAACCTGCAGACTTGCTTAGTAAGCCGTCCCTCCCACAACTCTTTTGTATTAGTAATTCATTGCAGTAATATTATTGTACAATTTTCCATCATCAAGACCAGTGGTTTTTACACCTCAGCCCTGGGGACACAGGAGACACACAGATAAGATTCTTGGCGTGTTTAAGGACACTCACTCCTAAGGGTTTTGACATAGGCAATATAGAAGATAGCCCATGCAGATTTCCAAACAAGCTAACTAGAACTCCACCCCTTTTCTACTTTTAGAAGTGAATGATTCACAGACTTTAGTACTTAGAATATTTTTTGGTTAATTAATTGCAGTTATGCCAATGAAGATCTATTGGTGAGTCATAACTATTGGGAACCACTGATCTAAACAGATGACAAGCAAAATGTACTCAAGTATTTTCAAGTAGTATTGTAATTCACATTCGGCTTTTTTAGACTGTCACCTCTTTTGTGTCTATCCCCAAACCCCTGCATTTTGCTCAATTTGCTGAAACTATTCAGGGTCCCAGAACATAAAAAATTGAGAATTACAAATATGTGTTGCCTTGGAGTGAAAGCCTCTCATGGCAATGAAAAAGAGTTGATGAGGGTTTGCCTTGTTTTTGCTAAAACTTCTGCTCATTATCCCCTCCTGTTCTTGTATAATCACCTGAAACTTGAGACCATAGTGGTTGTTGAAAGGTGACACATGTGCACTTGAAGCAACCCCCCTTCCAGCCCTTAAGGGATGGTGCTGATAATGATCTGCTTGGGAGGCTCCTAAAGACTGAGTTAAAGGAATGATATGCCTTTTAAGTCTGATTACCGCTTCCTTTTAATTCTGATTGCCATAGTTGCTAACTCTCAGAATTTGCCTGATTTCATTTATGAAACTGAAATATCTGGCCTGACAGGAAGAGCTTACACAACTGCTGTAAGCATGAAATCATCATCTTACAGTGACAGGAAAAAACTGTTCTCCAGCATCTTTGGATTTTACATATGTGTATATACACACAGATACACTCTGTATGTATTTGTGTGGCTATATGTTATGTATATATGTACACATATATACCATACCTACTGTTTGCTGTTTTAGTTTCATTTCCTTGGCCCTTCCAGCAGACAGAAACCCCAGCCGGTAAGCACAAAGAACCAGCTCTATCATCTGTTTATTTTACTCTTTCCCTTCACACAGATCTTAGGGCATAAGTCATTCCTTCTGTAGGATGTGATGCGATGATTCTCATTCCTAAGACTTCATGTTTCTGACCAAAACTGTTGACGTGACCAGAATACATTCTCATTCCATTCTCTTTTTCTTGACTAAGTTGAAAACATAGAAGTTCAGTAAATTTTATTATTTTTAAACTTTGAAGAATTGTTATATATGACTTTTCTCATCTTTCTTCCTCAGTAATCCCTTAAAGACTTGAAAACATTAAGAAGCAAAAGGCAGGGGCACCTAGGTGGTTCAGTCGGTTAAGCATCTACCTTCGGCTCAGGTCATGATCCAGGGTCCTGGGATCAAGCCCCGCATTGGGCTCCCTGCTCAGTGGGGACCCTGCTTCTCCCTCTGCCTGCCACTCCCTTTGCTTGTGTCCCCTCTCTCACTGTCTCTGTGTATCAAATAAATAAATAAAATCTTTTTAAAAAAAAGGGAGGGGGAAAGGCAGCACAGTCCTACAATATACTTTCCTGATATTATGTGACACAAATTCTCATTGACCTGGTACATATGCATGTTTATTGATTGCTGTTTCCCCCTTTACATTTCAATTATCCTCATTTAGTTATAACTATACATCACACTTGCTTGGCACCTTTTTAGTTACTTCCACATGTGTTGATCCTCATTAATTTATCCTCAATACATCTTGTATCTGCCTTAGCATCCACTTTTTTATCTATCTTGCTTTAGTTATACAATATTGAGAATATACTGATTTAAGCAGTGAATATTTAAAGCTTGATTTTTTTTTCTAATTGTCCTGGCAACCTAAAGACACTGATTGAACAGAGATGACAGAAGAGCTTTATTCTGAGGCTTACCCAAAATTTGTGAATCTAGCAGGACAAATTGCTAATCACATCCAACATGTTAAGATGTTTATATGTGGCATTTTTTTTTAGCGTAACATTTTGATGTGTCCTTTTCAAATTTTAGAATAATTTAAAACATATAAAATTATGTTTGAGTTGGATACAGCTGTTTATCTCCATAAATTAAGATATTTTTATGCTATTACAATTAAAATAAAGAACTAAATGGGGGAAAAAGAAAAATAGATCTGTGGTTGATATGAAGTTGAAACTGTCATCCACGGGTTGTTTTATTCTTTCATTAACTTAATGTCAGTGTCAATTTTGAACTTGCAAATATGTTATACTGCCATTCTTATCTATTTTCTGGGTTTTAAAGTAATTTAATTGAATCTAACCCATGATGCACCTCATGCTGTTCCCAGTCCCATTACATTAAAAGAATCCCATTATAGCTTCTTCCATTTACACCAGAAATGAGCACAGGGGTGCCTGGCTCAGTCATGTGATTCTGATCTCAGTGTCGTGAGTTCAAGCCCCATGTTGGGCATTGAGCCTACTTAAAGAAAAAAGAAAGAAAGAAATGAGCACATTGAATCAAAAGGAACTGAAAAGGAGAAACAAAGTGTGTTCATTTTCTTTTAGGTTTCCTACCTGATTAATATTAAATTGGTTTATTTCTTTTTGGTGCTTATTTTCAGAGGTAACGTTTTTTCCTTCTTTTTTTCTGCTGAGTTACTAATACCTATGGGGGGGGGTTTGCTTTTATTTTTTAGCAAATCACAGATGAAGGTCTCATTACAATATGCAGAGGGTGCCATAAGTTACAGTCCCTCTGTGCCTCCGGCTGCTCCAACATCACAGATGCCATCCTGAATGCTCTAGGTCAGAACTGCCCACGGCTTAGGTAAACATTTCTTGTTTAGCTCAAAAAAATCAGGGGAAAGGAACAAAGGACTTCTTCACACGAATGTATTTCTTGGAACGTTGAGATTTTTAAGGTAGACAGTACAAGGTTACTACCCTTTTAGGTGCTAACCTGCTTGCTTTGTACCTCACTTGATTATGTGTATAACTGGCTTAAACCAAGGGGTAATGTTCCCCGTTTCCTACTTCTTGCTATCCATACTAGGAAGAAAAAATTCACATTTTATTTCTACTTGAGAAATGAAATAAAGACATTTTCTCTTATTAATACTTAATATAATTCCTTTCGGAAGAAAGTTTTTAAAGGCCTACCCTGTGGTTATTTACCTTGTGGTAATGATGCCAGCTACAGCTACTTAGCAGTAAGTATTAAAAAAAAAAAAAAACAAAAAAAACAGCCCTGCAGGAATACTTCCTTTGTGTTCATGGTCTTTTAGAGAAAGCCTGATTTCTCTGTGGTTCCTTCTCTGCCTAAAGAAGCATTGACTGAATATTTACTAAGAATGCACATGCTTTCAAACCCATATTGTTTCTGTAAAAGCACACAATGTGCTGTTTTGTAATAAATAAGGATGATCCCCATATACCTTTTTTGTTCTTAAAACAACTTTATTGTACTTATATGTTAGATGTTAACCCTTGTTTTAAGTGATTTGCAAATATTAATTCATTCAATCCCCATAATAGCATATAAGTACTGTTATTATCTCCATATTACAGATGAGAAAACTGAAGCACAGAGAGAGGTCAGGTAACCTGTTCAAGGTCTCACAGCTAGTGAGTTCAGGTGCAAGGGTTCAAACTCAGGCCGTCCAGAACCCAGGAAACAACATATAATAATCACTATAAACACATATGACTTTATTAAAGCTTTTTGTCATAAGTATGGAATTTCATACATGGGACAGGCCTGTAATTAACCAGTCCCTTCATAGTATTTTTAAAAGCTATTTAAATTTGAGTGAACCTACATGTAAAATAGAGAACGAGGATAATTTACTTGAGTAACAGATTAATTGAAACAGAGTGTTTATCTCCATTTCCTTTGTTTTCTAGGAGCAGGCTGCCCTCTGGGGGTAAGCAGTATGCCATCAAGAAGGCTTTTAAATGCATTTTGGCATTAACTACAAGCTTCTATTATATTCTCCTGATTGCATCACCCTGAAATGTGGTATTTACAGGACCACTTTATGATGACTCCATGAAAATGAATGGCAAGATCTGTATACAGACTTGCTTAGCTGTTAATGTCACTCTTATCATGCAGTGTTTAGGGAATAGGAGGTTGTTTTCTTAAATTCTTGCTGTTTTAATAAACCCAGTTTTCAGAAAACAAGGGCTTGACTTTCACTTTGTTTTATTTTGTTTTTTTTTTTCAACAGAATATTAGAAGTGGCGAGGTGTTCTCAATTAACAGATGTAGGCTTTACCACTCTGGCCAGGGTAAGTTATTTTCTCCAGGTTATTTACAAAATAAATTTTTTTTTAATTTCACAAGAGTGAGCAACAAGGGAAACGTGGAATGGCAGCAACGTGGAGGAGGGTGTGGAGTGTGAGGGCACATCTCTGGCTGGTGTGCCTGAGCCTTCTCGTGCTGCAGCCACAGGCCTAAAGAACGTGAACTGCTCTGGAAATACAGATGTATCTTGGAGACCATGATGCTCCTTCTTGAGACTTGATTTGCCACTTTTTCGTTAGATGGTAATCTAGGCAGGGCCTTCCTAGTGCTTCGTGGAAAAGCTTTCTTGGTTATTTGGTATGTGATTGGTGGGTGAGAGTAACATTGAAAGAAACAGACCTGATTTTAAATGGAGATGGTTTAAGAGATTTTTTTGTGTTCTCCAGAATAAATACTTGGAATAGTTTTATAAATCACTGTATAATAATAGTATTCAAAATTATACTGTCTTTAGTATATATGGACTCTGGGGAGAACATTTGCTTTCAGGCCGACTGATGGAAAACTAATGGGTAGGGGGCAGCACTTGGCATAACTCAATGAGGACACACAGTTTATCTTCCATTCTTTCAAAGAGATAATTTTCATTAAATTATTTATGGTTGGAAGGATTCTATATTAGCTTGGTATTGATGTGCAGAGAATTTATTCCCTTGGACTTAAAAGATATTAGATACGTAATTGAGAAATTTCCACTGTGATCAAGGCCTTTTAAAATGTGTGATTAATGAAGGCAGAAAGTGACATTAGAATGACACCAGCTCTGAAACTTAAGATTTTGTCCATGTATTTAATACTGCTTCTTAGTGTTCTGGCTTTAAATTTTCCCATGTTTTAAATCTTGGTGTTATAATGTTTGGTTTTGTATTCTGTAGAATTGCCATGAGCTTGAAAAAATGGACCTGGAAGAGTGTGTTCAGGTAAGAGTGTAGATTTCTACTCAGAAATACATTATCAGGGCAGCTGGGTGGCTCAGTGGGTTAAGCCTCTACCTTCGGCTCAGGTCATGATCTCAGGATCCTGGAATCGAGCCCCACATCGGGCTCTCTGCTTAACAGGGAGCCTGCTTCCCCCTCTCTCTCTGCCTGCCTCTCTGCCTACTTGTGATCTCTCTCTCTGTCAAATAAGTAAATAAAATCTTAAAAATACATTGGGGTGCCTGGCTGGCTCAGTGGATTAAGCCTCTGCCTTCGACTCAGGTCATGATCTCAGGGTCCTGGGATTGAGCCCCGCATCAGGCTCTCTGCTCAGTGGAAGGCCTGCTTCCTCCTTTCTGTCTCTCTGCCTGCCTCTCTGCCTGCTTGTGATCTCTGTCAAATAAATAAATAAAATCTTTACAAAAAAATTTTTTTAAATAATACATTATCATAGGGGCGCCTGGGTGGCTCATTTGGTTAGGAGTCTCTTTGTTTCGGCTCACAGACTCTGGGGTTCAAGCTCAATGGGGAGTCTGCTTGAGATTCTCTCCCTCACCCGCCCCCCTCTACCCATCTCCCCCTAAAATAAACAAATTCTTAAAAAAAGAGAGAGAGATACAGTATGATAGAGACTTACAAAAAAGAAAAAAAAAACTTACATAATACATACACATAGAAACATTCAGTTCCCTGTCCCAATGTAGTGTAGTGCCTGGTGGCAGTGCTGATTCTTCATTTATTGAGGTGTCCTCCAGGCATCCAGGCAGAAGTACTCATGGCATACATAGTAAGGAACTAGGAAAATATATGCCATCAGTAAGGTTGCCAGTGAAAAGAAAGTAGGTCCAAGCATTCAGGCTGTAAAGATGTTAAAGTGTTTCCTTAGACATACAGGGTTATAACAGTAGTAAATAATTAAAGCCCCATCACATGGACAGTATAGCACTGCCCCCACCTTTTTTTTAGTTCAGTGAGACTCTGGACCCCTTATAATATTAGCCCTGGAGATCCAGCTCTGCCCTTTGGGCAGACAGACCAAATACTGCCTTAGCAACTGTTTCTTTTATTACCAATTATAAGAGCTTTAAGATTACTAGTTGATGAGAGAGAAATTTTTGAAGGGGGACTCCTAAAAAAGAGATAGATTAGTAAATCTTTGTAATGGTAAAAATAAGGATACTTCCAGTAACTATAGAGGTCAGGTTTTTCTAAATTACTTGTTATCCAGACACTCCTTAGCAACTGTTCTTACTAAACTAGAACTTGGTCACATCCATCTATCTCTCGCACATGTCTGAGTATACAGTGCGTCCTCTTCAGTGTTACTCCTTCTCAGTGAAGTGCACACACCTTCTCTCCCCAACCTTCCATCCCCCACCATTTCTTAGCCCCTGTGAAGCTGTGTGTTACGGTCATCATCATCATTTCAGAGTTGGAGGAACATTTGAAAAGAAGCACTGATTTACTTTCCAGCCTAAGATAACTCTAAAAGACTGTTCTTCCTTCAAGAGTTCCTCCTTCTTGAATGTTCATAGTTAACCCAGATTCCAGCAGCCCCTTTTCTGTCGTCTTTGGGAAAATACCTGACACCCAGGTTATCAGAGTTCTATCATGGCTTATAAAATATAGGCCAGATATACTTAATAATTTGAGGATATCTTCCCATTTAAAAAAAAAATTTTTAATGGAGCAGGGTCTCCTGATTCTTTTCTGTGGTGGTTCTAAGGAGGTAAAACAAAGTCCAGTGGGTAGAAGTAACAAGGGGACAGATTTTCATTCATTTCAGAAACAAAAGAGAATTTTCAACAGACCTGTTCAAAGATGGAAGACTCCAGATGACTAGATGTGTTCAAGCCTGCCTGGATAGGTTCTCAAAGAACAGGTTCAAGTAGCTGAAGGGCTTTCGATCTTAAGATCTGTTATTTTATGATTAATATCAGGGTATCAGTGTAGAATACAGTTATACTCAAGAATGAGGTATAGCCAAGAAGCTTTTTTGGAATTATACCTATAATAAACTTATGTGTTTCTTTCAGATAACAGATAGCACGTTAATCCAACTTTCTATACACTGTCCTCGACTTCAAGTGTTGGTAAGTGTGACTTTTTAAAATTTTTGTGTGTTCATTGGATTTAATCAAAACCTACCTCATACTTTCTTGTTGGTGTCTGGCTACCATTTTGGGAAAACATATTTCTGCAAATTGCCAATTTACAGAGGATCAGGGGATTATTTATCAGTACTTGGAGATTGAAAAGTGACATGGAGGGTATGACTTCTCCCTCCCATGTGAATTACACTTCAGCCTGAATAATGTTTAAATTTCAGCGACCCAGAAGACAGGATAGCCCAAAATACAATTTGCTTCACCTTGAGACTAAATGGTCCTATAAAACAGGACTAATCAAGGCTTTACTAGGGGTGTTCTCTGCTACTCTTTCCAGTAGCACTGTGGGAAAACATTCTGCTTAACTATTTTGTGTCCAGGCTCATTTTTTGTATGTATTTTATGGTATGTTACTAATTAGAATTGGGGCAAAGGGGTTCTGAGTTTCACGTGGGGGAACCAGGGATTTAAGGGAAATTGATAAAGGGATTTTGTGTGAAGAGATGACCACACCTGACAGGTGTAGGAATCATCTTCAGTTAGTTAACTGTTTGGACATTCCCCTGTACCAGGTATTCAGTATTTAGTCCAAATTCCAGAAGGTTTTGTTCAAGAAAAACTTGAGGGGCGCCTGGGTGCCTCATTGGGTTAAACCTCTGCCTCCAGGTCAGGTCATGATCTCAGGGTCCTGGGATCGACCCCCGCATTGGGCTTTCTGCTCAGCTGGGAGCCTCCTTCCCACCCCACCCCCCCGCCCACTCTCCTGCCTCTCTGCCTACTTGTGATCTCTTTCAAATAAACCAATTTTTTTTAAAAGTATTTAAAAAAAGATAAAAAACTTGAGCCCCTCTTATCCCTATAGAAAAGTATAAATGTGTATGTGGGCTTGGATATCATGATTTGTTCATGAAATATTTCATAGTCATTGCATGAATTCACACAGTATATTTAGAATCACACACAGAAGGACTTCTGGGTGGCTCAGTAGGTTAAGCGTCCAGCTCTCGATTTTGGCTCAGGTCATGATCTCAGAGTTGTGAGATTGAGCCCCGCATTGGGCTCCATGCTGGGCATGGAGCCTGCTTCAGATTCTCTCTCTCCCTCTCCCTCTGCTCCCTTCCTGAAAAAGAATCACACACAGAAACATCAGTCACTGATAGTCAAAGCAGAACCCCAGCAACTCTAGTTTGCTTTCTTACTTTACCGCGTAGATCTGGTGACGGCTCCATAGACCTCAGTCCAACCCAGAAGGTTTCCTTTCTGCCTGTATACAGGCTGGTAGCTAGAAAAATACCATGAGGTGTTCCAGTGTCCTTCCTTGCTCTATTTGGCTGCAGAGTCTGTCTCACTGTGAGCTGATCACAGACGATGGAATTCGTCACCTGGGGAATGGGGCCTGCGCCCATGACCAGCTGGAGGTGATTGAACTGGACAACTGCCCACTGATCACAGATGCTTCCCTGGAGCACTTGAAGAGTTGTCACAGCCTCGAGCGGATAGAACTCTATGACTGCCAGCAGATCACACGGGCTGGGATCAAGAGACTCAGGGTAAACACAGCCACACACTCTCCAGCTCTGGTGCTCTCGGCACCTTTCCTTCTTTCTTTTTTTCCCTCCTCCGTTTCCTTTTTGTTTGTTTGTGTTTGTTTTTGTTTTAGATGTAGATTTCTGTGACTTGGACATTTAGCAAAGAGGAAAAAAAAATGGAGAGCAAACCTAAGGGTAGATAGTTTTTACCTGTTGTTCCAGATGGAAATTTAGTGGGAAAATACCCACTGAGAGGAAGAAAGTAGGTCTCCTCCCAGCAGAGTCTCTCCCGTAATGTCCAGGGCTTAATAACATGCCCAGAGTCAAAAACACATGCCAGATTCAGGAAAGAAAGAAATAACATAAAGAAAAATACTTAGTTAAATGGGATTTAAGAATTTAATTTGTATTTCCTTTCACATCAGACCCTTTTGCTGAGGTTCTTTTTTAAGACAACAAATGGATTAGTAGGGTTTTTTGTTTGTTTTTGGTGGGGTTTTTGGGTTTTGGGGTGTTTTTTTTTTTAACGTTTTCTTTTAGCCTCATCCTCCATACTAAAGAAACCCATGCATAGTCAAATGACTAGAAGACAGGTTGCCAGCAAGGAGGTTATAAAAGGATGAATGAATCTATATGTTAGGTTATTCAGCTCAACAGACATTTATTGGAACATCTGTTTCACACCTGCTGTGGGAAAAGCTGTGCTTAGTTAGGCCCTTACAACCAGTGTCTGAAAACATCCATGTTGGCCATATGGCATCTGAGTACATAAAGGAGCACCAAACCTCATCTTGAGTTCCAGTTGGTCTTAGTTCTTCCTCTCCCTTCTGACCTAGAGGACTGAGAGCATAACTGCTGTGGGAAAGCCTTGCAGCCATATTCCTTCTACATCAAAAGAGTAGAGCCACAGGCCAACCAGAGCCTCTCCTGTGGATGGCCTCCTTACAGAATATCTTCCAACTCTGAGTCCTCAAGACTTTTTATCTGTTCTCAAGTCATCAGTTAGCACTTTTCCATTTTAATTTAGCTATTTATGTCTAGACTGTTAAGTTCCCTAAGAGCAGGACCTCTGTGTTGACCATCTTTGTACTCCTTTATGTAAATAGCACGGTGCCTTGTGTGTGCCAGGAACTCAGAAACTATTTATGTAGTCAAAACAGTGTATTGTTAAAAGAGGATAATGGAGTTTTTAAGAAAATATCAGAAGAAACATTGTCTGTGACAATGGACGTGGAAAAAATCATTTTAAGTTTGTACAGTTTCTTTTAACTTTGGGAATGCAACTAGCAATCCCTTTGGGACGGGCTAAGAGATTAGTATAAAGTCTTAACCCCAGTTTTATTATTAAAAAGCAGATACCAAAGTCAGGAGCTATTTAGTCATTTAGAACAACCTGGAATACTAGAAAGCAGAACCCAGGCCTCTCAACATCCTGACTGGTACTCAGCCTCTGCCTTGCTTTCATGTCCATTTAGCCCCTTTGTTTTTTCTGAAAAGCAATGTTGCTCTTTTTGTTGAACCCCTCTCTCTTAGTAATGTTTCTGTCTTGTTTCAGACCCATTTGCCCAATATTAAAGTCCACGCCTACTTCGCACCTGTCACTCCACCCCCATCAGTAGGGGGCAGCAGACAGCGATTCTGCAGATGCTGCATCATCCTATGACAATGGAGGTGGTCAACCTTGGTGAACTGAGTATTTAATGACACTTCTAGAGTTACAGTGGAGTCTCCAGTGGAAGCAACCCCAGTGTTCTGGGCAAGGGTTACAAAGTGAGGGCAGCGTCCAGATCCCCAGAGCCGCACATAACATGCATACCCACCCTCACCGCCACCCACTCTAGTTCTGTGGCCAGGGGACTGAAGCCCATGCTGGCTTTATCAAGTGGATTGGTGAAACTTAACCATTCCTGTTGGACATGCCAAGAAGAAAATCATAGGCAAGGCGGAGGGAAGGGGGCATTCCAGCAAACGCAGTGTTACTGCTTCTGCAGTTTCTTCATTTTGTGAAGGGGTTTCTTTGGTGATTTTGGAAGAGCAACTGCAGTCCTCCAGGGTCAAGGAAAGCATAGAAAAACAATATATGTTGTATCCAGGGACCAGAAAGAAAATTTCTTCGCATCCTATAAATGGTAGTCATCCATCATGAGATGACTACAGAGCTTCTGTGCTTCCTTGTTCCCATGCCAACATGCTGAGCATGCTCACAAAGAAGGCTCATCCATTCCTCCTCCTGTTTTAAGTATTTGGCCCAGAGGTTTCCTAAATGGTTGCACTGAAATCGCTGTGGTCCAAATGTGATGACTTACTCACTCAGATTGTCACTCTCTGTAGCACACTTGTGCACCTGTCTTTCGTTCTTTGTTGCTCCCTCCTGCACTCTCGCTCAGTCTGTCACCTGTTCATTGCTTACTCACACTCGATTGTTACTCTTTTGCTGTTGCTGTGTTTACAGTGTGCATTTTGGATGATTAGTTGGGGTTACCAAACATTTTTAAAAGAGACATTATCAATAAATATTTTTTTAATTCTAAATTTTACCATTAGGGGACCCTGCCTGAATCTTTGCCAGTGCGAAGGGAAACTATCACAAAACCGAGATATGGTGCGAGAAGAAATTGAGCTAAAACTGTTTTGATGAAAACAAACTTTGCCTTTTGGTTTCTGTTATACCTTGTGATATTATAATAATACGCATGATATGCCCAGTATTCTCCCTGCACCTCCCATCAGAATCCACTAACTTAATGAGAAAGAAATGCATTATTAGTAAAGAGTGGAATGGCAAATCCCAAAACTGAGCCTGAAAGCACCCCACCCAAGGTCAGAACATGTCAGATATTACTGAAATCTAGGTGTGAGCAGTACCATCGCTGACTGGTGTCTGTGAGGTTGTTTTGTTCTAGTAGGAGTGCTGCTAGAGTTGCTGTGCGGTCTAGCTGGTCAGTTTCTCTCTTTTCCCCCCCTGTTCCAGCCTTTCAGGGATACGAGAATGACCCTAGAACAGTTGGTCAACTGTGTGTCAGTGTTGATGGTGAATCTCAAATGTTGGCACCTCGAAGGACCAGAACCATTTCAAAACCTGTCAATGCTCTCTCTTTTGTGCTCCAGGATTCCCATGAAAGAAATGCAAGGGCAACCAGATGAAGGCTTTGAGAGGAAGCAGGGGGTTCAGTGTCTCTGCCCAGCATGGTCAGCAGAACTGAAGGCCTATTCAGTGCCCCATGATTCAGAATCAAAGAAGAGGCTTCCTTCCTTCCCCCCCAAAAAGTCATAAAGGATGAGGAAACTAAAATCAGTTTCTAAAGTATAAGAAGTAAATTTCTAAAGCCCAAAGTTAGAAACCTTTATGGTGTTTGTTTTTTTTTTAAGATTTTATTTATTTGACAGACAGATCACAAGTAGGCAGAGAGGCAGGCAGAGAGAGAGGAAGGAAGCAGGCTCTCTTCTGAGCAGAGAGCCTGAATGCGGGGCTTGATCCCAGGACTCTGGGATTGTGACCTGAGCCGAAGACAGAGGCTTTAACCCACTGAGCCACCCAGGTGCCCCAACCTTACGTGGTTTTTTAATAGGACACTTTTTTTTTTTTTTTTTTTTTTTTGGTCTTTTAGGACATTCTTGTGCAGTCTGCCATGATCTTGGATCATCTTCTGCATGATCCAGGCTGTTAAAAGACGTGTTATAATGCTGCAGGTGCTGGCTCTACCAGCATATGTAAGAATAAAGTAGGACTTACTTCTCCATAAGCAATTCCATGAAAGGATGCTAGAAACCTGTACTGTCCACCATTATTTTGCACATTAAATTTACTTTAAGTCCTATTTTATTATGCCCTTTTAAAAGCTCAAATTACTTTCATTTTTCATTACTCCTTCCCCTTATCCTCTTTTCAAAATATCATATGAAAAATATACTTAATTTTTTTTATTGGAGTATAGTTGGCATAGGGATATACTTTGTAAAATGAGACACCTCCTGGTTATACCCCACATATACAGATGCACACACTTGCACACATGCTTCCAGATGTGGTTGATAATATTCAGATCCCCAGGTAACTCATTCAGACAAAAGTAAAAAGAGAAATATTTAGGGGCCATCTGCTCTAACATATTAAGGTTTTTTTAGTATTGTCTGAACAAATTGACCATAAAACCCTGATTGGTTAGTGAGTATGAATTTAAATTGCCCACCAGTAGAGGCCATTAAAGTATTTCTTTACTTAAAAAGTACATAAATGTAAAAGACCCTATTCACCAGGACACGAACATCTTGGAAATGCCGTTTCTCATCTCAAAGAGTGAACCCATGTGCAGGTGCCTGTGGACTTGCTCAGGTGATCCCTACCTATCTGGGCCAAGAGCAGAGTCCAGTGAGAAAAAAGAAGTACGCAGCACTGGTGTGTATGTGGTCGGGCCTTGTTCCTTTCACAAGAAAACTTCAGGCCCTTCAAGCTTGGAAGGAAATAGATTTTTTTATGCCAGTCTGCAACCTACACCAGCTAATGAAATGTACCAGCAATTTAAGAACCCAGAACGTGGTAAGTTTTGGTCAGGTGGAAAGGGCCCCACCATCCTATCTTAATATCAGGGATACTTTTGAAAATTCAGTAAGGCTTCAGGGGTTTAGGAAAAGCTTCTTAGCCTCTTCCTCTGACTCCAGCCCTGGCCCTCTCTGCCTTCCATGATAAAGAAATACAGAGTGAATGGAGAGATTTGGGATACGTTAGAATACGTCAGAGCTAATGCATAGACTCACAGGTAGCCAGGAGGGGTTACTGCTGTGTCTTTGGAGGATGTTATTAAATATCCAGATCACCTCTTTTCCAGCCTTTCCCTCTACATTTTCCAGCATCATTTGCTACATCAGTATCTTTTGTGGCCTCTACACTGGCTCCACCAAGGTGATCCCAGCTTCTTCTTCTTCTTTTTTTTTTTTTTTTTTTTTTTTTTTTTTTTTTTTTTTTTTTTTTTTTTTTTTTTTTTTTTTTTTTTTTTTTTTTTTTTTTTTGCACTGCTCCCATTTTCTTCCTGTACATATCCTTGCCTTCTGTTTAAAGCCTCCATCTTACTCCCAATGATGCTGCTGATTTATTCTCAGTGTCTCTAGTCTCTAAATTCCTCTTTTGGTCCTTGTCCTGACCCAAGCAAAGTCTCTGGGCAGCCTTGAAAACAGTAACTGTTGTGTGGTTCAGGTCATTTTTCACTGGGTGATCTTGGACATTTGCTTACCAAAATTTGAAATCGTACTGCTGGATATGAGGAATAAGGGGATCAGGCTTTATCCTTTTTCCCCCCAATATTTTGACTATGAAAGCACATTGTGCTCTACGTAAAAAAAAAAAAAAAAAAAAAAAATTATCTCCTCCTATTCTGCCCTTTAGTGGATATAAGAGTATTTCTTAAATGGCTTTTGTAAATTTCCACATTCATTAAGTTGTTGTACCAGACCTCCAGCATATATTTTAGAGGGACACCTGGCAAATATTTTTATGATGATTTATTTTGGGCTTTCCAAACAATTTGAACTGTTCGATACAGGTCTGATGCTACAGCATTCATGTTCCTTTATTTCTCCTAATTGCCTTGTAAAATGCTTTGTTACCGGTTTGATAGCCCACCCATACCATGAGGGGTAAACAGGGTATGCGGGAATTTGTCCTGGTCTGAAGTTGTAGGGAAGTATGAGTGGCACCGGAAGGAAGAGGGGGCTGCCTGCCTGCCTGTGTGGGCAGCATATCTTTAGGTGACTGTGGTTTTGAAGAATAGGAATGTGCATGGATCGTGGTTGACCCTTGGCCATTTAATGTTTATTGTACTGAAAGTCATGGGTTGCTTACGACAGGTGCTACCGGTACAAGAGGAGGGGTTTAAAGGAAACAGGTCTATTCTGCCTTTCCTTCCTTGTGTGCATGGTATGATTAGGTTTCCATCCCCATTGTTCATCCTGGCTGAGGAACTCTCTCAAGTGGTATGCTTTGGGCTTCTGGAACTTTTTTTTTTTTTTTTTTTAAGATTGCTTTCCTATCTGCCCACCAGTTCTAGGATCTTTAACCACCTCAAACCCAGGCAGTGTGAATGAGCCGAGACTTGTTTCAGACGAGGGGGAGGATGTTTGTTTGGAGGTCTTGAGGCAAACCTTCCCCCTTACAATGACCTTGGACCAAAGAACCCTAAAGCAGTAGGAGGCTGAGGGGAAATAGGAGTCTAAGCCTCTTGTCACCTTTATTTCTATCATAAACTTTAATTGTAATATTGGAAGATACAGAAAACTATGTAAGACCATGTTGGTAGGCTATAATTAACCCAGGTAATTTGGGAATAACATTTGGCTGTATTTGCTATATCCAGGTGCCCTAACTGAACAGCTTGGTTTTCCAGCAAAGAACATGCTGCTCTAAGCTTGCCCTCTCACTTGAGACAAACTCTACTTGCCAGAAACTCATTTGAGGCACATAAATGCTTTTTCTGCATGCAGGGCTTCTGCAGCTCCCCCTCACAAGGCCAGTCTCTCTATTTGTCCATTTTTATTCTTAGGAATATCAGATCTGCATCTCTGAAGGCTTTGACTCTTAGGAAGGTCAGTAAGAACCTCTCAGCTGAGTCTGAGTGAATCTTTGGAGCCCAACAGAGTTACACTTAATTTTCAGCAGGAGGTAAAAAAAGAAATGTCTTGGACAAGCTCACATGTGAGATATTAAGAGAAATTCCATAATGTGCTTCCATCTCTGCTTCATGCGTTCTTTGAGTAAGCCCTCGGTGGAGTCTGGTTTGAAGGGGTTGAGTTTAGCCACGGTGTCTCACTGCCCTTTTAGGAAAAAGAACCATGAGCAACCAGAACTGTATCAATGGACGCTATTTTCTGTTTTTCAGTGTCTTGTTTTGAAGAATTGGGGTGGGGAAATGGTAGATGAGATTGAAAGTAAAGGAGAGAATCAGTTCTGGAACTGGGGCGCTTTGCTTTGGGTACAAGCCTCTGTCCTGAATGTGCAGAAACACCTGCCTCACACATGTGAGTAGATGTGCTTTCCTCTCCATCCAGTGAACACTATGCCCTTCTCACTGGCACAGAGGGCTTCCACCCACCTGCACCCGACCAGAGTCACCCAGATGGGAATGGGCACCCCAAAAGAACTCCTCTGGGCATGGCTTTCCCCCCAGAGCAGGAGTAGGGAGGCGGTGAATGAGAATCCCCATCCCAAGAAGTGATGGGAGAAGAGAGGTGTCCAGACACATACCTTTTCTCTTTTGCCACCCCTCAAGAACCCAGGAAAATCTTTGAAGTGATGTCTTTTTTATTAAAGTGGAAGAAGAAATCTTTGCCCCACAAAGTTCCGCTTGTCACTGTTGCTTACTACTTACTTTCACTAATTCAAATCTGTGTCTCACTGCTGCTCACACACATGTTTCTTACCTTAGCCTAACCCTTCTTAGCCCCTAAAGTCATTATTTCTGTCTTCCTCCCTCCCTTCCTTCCTTCCTTTTTTTCTTATGGCACTAGTGAACGACAACCGAAAGTCTTAGAAAATCCTAACTTGATAAAGGAGTCTCTAACTGGCATGGTTTGATTAATTACTTTACCTCCCACCCGCCTCGCCCCCAAAGACTTGAATGATTTTCTTTCCTAGTGCTAGACCTGTAAAAAGTGAAACCTTTGCTGCTGCTTTTCTGGGTTTACATGTTTTTTCCTGCCCTTAAGAATAATTTCTTACCTGTGCTTCTCTGATGACTGTTACTTTCTCATAAGTGCAGGAAGGAGGTGAGCCTGAGATTTCTTCTCTTACTCCCCTCCTCACCTACCCCCAAACTCCATGCTAACCTCTACCACACATGACCTGTGGGGCGGGGCTTGCCAGAAGCTACATGGTTAGTGTTTTTGCACTGTGCCTCTGCTCTCGGAGCTGTCCCCTGAGGATCTGTGACTGCCCAGTCCGAAGGGTTAGAAGGGTTACGGTCCTTCCATTGGTCGGTCCAGGGGAGAAAGGACTTCTGCATTTTGCCTTTCTCCATTCCTGTTTAATGACTCAACCTTCAGCTGCCTCCCACCCTGGCTGCCTCCTCTTTCCTACTAGGAATTGTTTCCAGGTAACCTGCCACAGGCGGTTTCTGGCTGCTCTCCTCAGCCTTGCCCACCTTCGGTGACCCTGAGAGCACAGGCCTGTGTGGAGGGTTGACAGCTGGGAGGACCACCCCCACCTGTCTGCCTGAGGACAGAGCTGGGTGGGCAAATGGTGCTGCGGGAGAAATTTTTACCTTCAAACCAGGCTGTTCCATCCCTGAGCTAACCCTCTCAGACCCCTCTCCCCCTGAGGCGATGGAAGACAGGATGGTTGACTGGCAGGGCCTGATCCCAAACCTTGCTGTGGCCTAAGCCTCCTGAAGCCTCGGCCTCCCCCGAGTGCTTCAGCGTGGGGAGCTGCCACTTCCCTGTTCCTCCACCAGGCCTGTCCCCGCGCTCAGCCGCTCCCTGTGGCTGACCCGGTCCGACTTGGTGACTGAGCACCAGGCTCCATTAGCTGTCCAAGTGACTGCTTCCACCCCATACTTTTGGCGCTTGAGGATGGGGGGAGGGAGGGTTATTTAAAATAAAATCCAAGGTGGCAGTAGAGGATTCCTTTTGCTTTAAAATCTTTGGACTAAAAGAAAAATGTTTTTTATATATAAATATATAAAGTAAATTGTTATGTAACTATTACTGTTTCCTGTATGTTCTAATTTTGTTTTATGATGTAATTAAAGGAAATAAGCTGTGAAGACTTTTCATTTTGCTGCGGAAATAGCCTGACTCGGAGCTGTGATTCTTAACTTACGTGAACCCCAGAACTGCAAAGGCTCCTGAGGCTGAATGAAGGCGCTTCTTTTAGGCATCCTTATATTATTTTAGTATTTTTTAATTAATACCCTTTCTTTATTATTTAATAGGCTTAATACCTTTTTAATACCTTAAAACCCTGAACTCCACCTGTCTCTGAGAAAAACAGAATACATAATATAAATCAGAGTTTCTAAAAAAACCTTTGTTTTAATTCATTGACAGCAGCAGTTCAGCCTGAGTCCCCTATCTGTGGAAAGCACTGCCCTCACCTTGACTAGGAAGGAATGATGGTAAGAGTAGCGTAATAGTTACACAAGCTCCAAGCCAGAGTGTCCGGCTTCTCCCACACACAATGACCTCAGCTGGTTGACTCTCCCGTCTCTGTTCTCCGTTGGTAAAGTGGGGATAACAGTACCTACCCTTCACGGTGTGAAGATTAAAGAGATAATAATACCACATGGTAGATACTTGCTACCTGCTCTTATTTCCTTTGTGTCAACAAATATGTTAGTATCGAGTCTGTGCTACGGGCTCCTAGGTTGAGAGAGAGACGGAGGTTAATGCAGTTGGGTCCAGGCCTTTTGGTGGAAATGAGCAGTGGCCAAGTCAGCAACCTGAATTTCAATCTCACGTTATCTACCCTGTTGTGAAACACCCTTGGGGAGCCTTGTGGAATTACAGGCGTGACCACTGAGGTAAATGATGAATAAGGAATTAAGCAGGTATTTTTAAGAGGGCACCTTGGCCTGTATTCCACTCCATGCATATGGGGTTTTCTCTTCTCAGTATTTGAAATTCCTTAAAGATTTTTTTAAATTTTTTTTAAGATTGTATTCACCTATTTGAGAGAGAGAGAGACCACATGCACAAGCAGGCAGGGGGAGAGGAAGAGGCAGTCTCCTCACCAAGCAGAAAGCCCGACATGGGACTCGAACCCAGGACCCTGGGATCATGACCTGAGCTGAAGGCAGACATTCAGCGGAGGCACCCAGGCACCCTAAAGATTTATTTTCCTTTTCTTGAGATAGCAGGGGGAAGGAGAGAGAGAATCTCAAGCAGACTCCGGTCTGGGCATGTGGTGCCAATGTGGGACTCAATCCCACAACCCTGAGATCATGAGCCAAAATCAAGAGTTGGAGGCTCAACCAACTGCCCCTCAAATATTTGGGATTTTTAATAACATTCCGAGAAGGGGCTCCTGGGTGGCTCAGTCAGTTGAGCGTTGGATTCTTGGTTTTGGTGCTGGCTCTGATCTCATGAGTCGTGAGCTCTAGCCCTGTGTGGGGCTCTGTGCTCAGAGGGGAGTTGCCTTGGATAGTCTCCCTCTGCTCCTTACCCTGCTAGCATGCGCTCGCTCGCTCTCTCTCAAATAAATAAATCCTTAAATAATAGCAATAGTAATAATATTCAAAGGGAAGGGGATGAAAAAAAAAAAATAAGCAGGCTCCTGCGTGGCACAGTCTGTTAAGCTTCTGACTCTTGGTTTTCGGCTCAGGTCATGATTTCAGGGACATGAGATCAAGCCCTGAGCCAGAGTCAGCAAGGATCTGCTTAAGACTCTCTCTGCCCCCTGCCCCAACTCTCGCATGTGCATGCATGCTCTCTCAAATCTTCAAAAAAAAAAAAAAAAAGATATGGCCCATTACCTTTTTTTTTTTTTTTTTTTTTTTTTTTTTTTTTTTTTTAAGATTTTATTTTTTAGGGGCATCTGGGTGGCTCAGTCAAGTGTCCACCTTCAATTCAGGTCGTGATCCAGGGCAGGTCTGATCCGAGGACCCTGAGATCATGACCTGAGCTGAAGGCAGATGTGTAACCAAACTGAGCCACCCAGGCACCCCTAGGAGGTTTGGGTTTTTGTTTTGTTCTTTTAGATTTTATTTGAGAGTGAGAGAGAGCACGAGCAGGGGGAGGGAGAGGAGCAGAGGAAAAGGGGGAAGCAGACTCCCTACCGAGCAGAGAGCCTGACAGGACCCAAGGCTCAGTCTCAGGACTCCAGGATCATGTCCTGAGCAGAAGGCAGACGCTTAACTTACTGAACCACGCAGGCGCCCCTACATCTCTAGAAGTTTTAAATAAGCATAGTGATTTTGATAGTTTTGATAGTTGAATGGTCTTTTAGAGGCTTTAGTGATTACCTTTTGTCTAAACTAGTTGGGGGTGGGGGGAAGCCAAGCTGATTTATTCCTGTGTCCCAGACGCCATCCCTTGCCCTCATCTATAAGGAGAGAACATTTCCCCCCCAAGAGGACCAAAACACCAAGAAAACTGAGCAAGCATTAACAACACATTAAACATATATGCCTTTTTAAATTAACTTTTAATTTTAAGAAAAGGGAAGGGTGAATACAATTTTAAACAAACATGAACCCCTGCACCCAATGTTCGGGCAGCTCTGCTTGGGGCAAAGGCGCCTTCTCCACAGGGGCAGGTTCTGTGCCTCATGGCCTTGGCCAGCTAAGCAGAGAGGTGGGCCTGGGGGATGCTCCCCTCCTCTCTAGGGGTTGGACATGATGTTTCACCTTGAGCACGATGAAGCTGCTGAGGATTTAAACAAGGCTTCTGGTGAATGTGGGGCCCCCAAGAACCAGGCTGGTGTCAGTCTCCGGCTCTTGCAGCGTGATGCCCCTGGGCCTAGGTAAGAACCAGGAAGTAGCCATCTGGATTCTGCACTGAAAGCAGTGAGAAGGGCACCACTGGGGTGAGACAAGCCAACCACAGCTTCTCTGCTGCTCCCAAACCAAGCAGCGGGCAGTGCGCCTCCCACACCCAAGTGTTCTTCCTCCCCCGGCTTGAGGAAGCCTCCCTCTGTCATGTAGGAGGGATAGAGGGCAGGCATCTCTGAATAACGAGAATCCCAGGGCAGCCAGGGCAGCCGGTCAGAGGTGCTCTGTGCCAGATGATGTCCAGCAAGCATCTTTTGTCTTGTAGAATGGGGGGCGGGGGCAAAAGACAGAGGGGGGGCCTTACCTTCCCCTCTGTTCTATTTCGTGGCCTAGAAACTGGGACCTTTTCTCCCTGAGCGGCAAACGGCCTTGCAGCCACAGGGATCTGTCCCTTTGACACCAACAAAAGGGGCATTCAGATGTTTACCAGCTGACTGGAAAATGGCACAAGCCCCACCCCACCGCCAGCAAACACACACCTTCACAGCATCTTTTAGTCTCATTTAGGAGACAAAATAAACACAATCTTGCCCTTTCTAGGGCCTGCTAGACTTCTCTAAAACCCCTACCCTTTTTCCCCACAGCCACAAAGTATGACTCATTCTCAAGATTCTGAACCACCTGCCAGGGAGAAGGGGTCATTTGGACAGTTCTGTTCTTCGAGCCAAACAGAAAAGGCCAGGGCAGGGAGAAGGACATGCGGCTTCCAGTGGGACAGTGATCAAGGAAGGCCCTTGTGGGGCCTGGCAGAGAGCCAGGGCTCCCTTACCTGGTCACTGAGGAGAACAAGAACGCCCCCAGGGGCCTGGTGGAAGAGGCAGCAGATCTGATTGGCTGGGAGGGCCAAGAACTCAGCCAGCTTCGCAGACAGCTGCACAGCACTGAGTTCATCTAGAGAGATCTCTTGATAAAAAAGCCTGAGGATGTGAGCAGCACAGGGCAGGAATCAGTGGTGGGAGGGCAGGGGGTGGGGGTTAAGAGAGCCCCAGAGACCAGGAAGGAGAGGACAAGGTGATTAGCTTCTTCCGGGACCGGGGCAAGAAGGAGTAAAGGAAAAAGGTTTATAAATCCACTTAATCCTCACCTATTCCTCAGCTTTGGGGAGGCCTCAGACTGAGGGGAGCCCCCAATTTAAAAGGGGGGCCTCCATATGAATGCCTGAAACTCAAATACAATAGGACTATAATGTTCTAATGCCACATATCGACAATGACAAAGATAGGTTTGGGGAATGGAACATGGAGGAATAATCCCAGGGGACATCTTGGAAGAAGAGGACTAATCTGGTCACGGAAGACAGAGGAATGCCAGGTAAGGCATCTCGGGTCCCAAGAATGGAGGATCACCCTCTCCCCAGGCAAGAAGATGTTACAAGCAGCCACACCTGAATCTCACCTGCAGAGAGAGGCCAGAACCTCACCTGCGTTGGGGTTCTTAGGAACCTTGTTCTCTTGCCTAGACGCCTGCTGAGCCACATGCAGTCAGCCGGTGACAAAAGGGCCTGGGCCAGGAAAACAGTTTGTGTACCAACACTTCACACCTAAATTAACAGCCCCTCCCTGGCAGGGATCCCACCTCCTGCCAGGTCTCCAGAGAGGGAGGTCACCACTCATTTCTTAGACATTTTATGAATGGTGGACCCTGGGGGAAGAGAAGATGAGAAAAATCCATCTCTGTCCTCAAAAATGGAGTGATGTGGATGGGATGGGTCCAGAAAAAGGAGGTCACTGGAGCCTAACTTTAGCTCATCCCTGTCAGCTTTGTTCTTGACCTCAAGCCAGTAGGTCACTGTAGAGGGGCTGAGTTTCTTCCTCTGTAAAAAGAGGGTGTGGGACTAAATGGTCTTTAAGTTACCTTACAGCTTGACTATGCCACGAGTCACAACCATTAGCTGAGTCGGTAAACACAACTACAGAGGGAAAGTGCCCAGCAGGAAGAGCATTGGCTTGAAGAGCACTGAGAGGGCAGATCCCATCCGCAACCCCGCAGATCTGGACGAGGTCCTGGCGGTAAGCTTTAGCAGATCAGTGCCTGCAGAGTCAGGGCCACATTGGGGAAAGAGGCCTGCGATCAAGTATGGCAAGGGACACAATCCAACATTAGTCTCCAGACTGCCCTAGTATGTCCAGAGATGGGGATCAAACTCGAATTCAAACCCCAGTTCTGCCCCTTGCTTGTTAGCTGTGTGTCTTTGGGCAAGTCACTTAACCTCTCTGAGCCCTATCCTCATGGGTAGTATATAAATTACATGGGGTGAGATAGGACAAGAGAGCCGAGCAGGCATAGTGCCTGTCAATTCTTCGTCCTAAATAGAAGTTAGCTGAAGAACACACAGCAAGCCAGGCCACAGGCACATTTCCTGCCCTCAGTCCCTACAGGTAGGGTCCCGCCAGACCCCAGCCTCACCAGTGAAGCTGGTCAGCAGCCCTCAGTAGCTGGAGAACAGGTGCTGATGCAACCACTGCTGCAGGGCTAGGATGGAGGCCCCAGGGTTCAGGTCCTGAGGCATAAGAAGGGCAGTCCAGATTATCACCATGGGCCCACAGAGTGCGAACAAGGGGCAGGAGAAACAGCCCCCCGCCCTTGGCGGCCCCACGTCTGAGGGCCCGGAGCCTCATCCTGAGAACCCGTCCTCTCAGTTTTGCCATCTGTGGCCATACAAGCTCTGTCCACCAGGGGGCAGGCTCGCCCCATTCTGGAAGAGTGCACTGAAGCCCCGAGAAGGCTTTGAGACAGGTTGGGGGGACAGGAAAGGGGAGACGCACCTCAGCGGGGCTGCCCCGCGAGGTATCCAAGGCGAACGGTGGGCCTGTGGGGGAGCAGAGAGTGGGGAGTGCAGCCGGCCCCCAGCCCCACCCACCCTTCTCTGGGAGGCGGAGCTTGCTGGCCGCAACCTCAACCCTGCCCCTCCCCGGATGCCGGGGCTGAGGGGCTCTTCACGCTCACCCCACCTCACCTCTCTGGGGACCGGAGCTTGCCGGAGTGCGGAGAGGTCAGAGCAAGAGGGCCGAGAGGCAAGTCGGGCCCTGCGCTGGGATCTGGGCACGGTCAACACTGTGGGGCAAGAAGCAAGCCGCAAGGTTCAGCTTAGATATCCCGAGGCCAGCGGAGGCTCTTCCCTCGCCTCCTTCTGGTGGGAGGCAGACCAGGGTCCCCGCGCCCTAGGAGTCCTGGACCAAACGCCACTCAGAGGAAGAGTCAACTAGCCTGCCGGTCTGGCTGGGGGAGCCAGGGAAAGCTTCCAGGAGCCGCCAGCCAGAAGCAGCAGCTGGAAGGGAAGCGCTCCAGGCAGAGGGGGCCCAAGTGTGGCGCGGCGATGGCGGGTGCAGGAGAGGAAGCCCGAGGCTGGAAAAGACTGTGCGGCTTGTCCTTGCAGGACGCAGGTGCAATCATTAGGGATGGTGACGATCGTGGAGCAGCCACGGCACTCAGCCTCAATTTCCCCACACGTACAATAAGGATCTTTCCTCCAAAGCTTTTCCCCCTCGCCCGGCGCCCCCCACCCCTCCGTGAACACCAGGCCCGCACGGGCAGCCTGATACTGTGCCTCTCCCGCTCTGTTTTCAGTTTGGGGTCAGCTCCTTTGGGCTGCAGGAGAGGGAGGAGGGGAGTTCAGAGCCCCCCACTTTACCGGCCCCCTTCTCATGATGGAAGGGGCTGCAAGCAGGAGCTCAAGCTCCATCCCGCTGTGTGTAGAGAAGGAGGCAGCAAGCTGAGGGAGTGCACCCAGCCGCCAAGCGGGGTGACAGTCCTGAGAGGGAGGGGCAGGGACCTGCCTGTACCTTGAACACTTTGGTGAGGCAGGCGGCTGAGTGCAGGTGCGCTGCCTGCGGAAGGTCCTTGTCGCTGGCCTTGAAGGTGTGGATCTGGAGGCGGAAGAAGACACCTTTCTCTCCACCGTCTTGGAAGGAGCAAACACGGCGCTGATACAGTGAATCTGAGGTGAAGAAGAAGCAAAGAGAAAGCAGGGTGACTCCAGGTCCCACCCACATTCAAGAAAGTCCACCTACAAACTGTACCTACCTGTCACCTGTCAGCCTTTCACCACAGCAACCTTCCAGCCCCAGCTGGAGTTTATTTCTTAACACATAACTTTATTAGGTTCTTTCCCTTGCTCAAAATCCTTCAGTAACTCTCCATGGTTATGGGATGAGAAGCAAAGTTCCTGACCCTCAGGTTTGAGCCCTTTAAAGAGTCAAGTCAAGGGGTGCCGGGGTGGCTCAGTGGGTTAAAGCCTCTGCCTTCCGCTCAGGTCATGATCCCAGGGTCCTGGAATCCCCCACAAGGGGCTCTCTGCTCAGCAGGGAGCCTGCTTCCTCCTCTCTCCGCCTGCCTCTCTGCCTACTTGTGATCTCTGTCTGTCAAATAAATAAATAAAATCTTTAAAAAAAAAAGAGAGTCAAGTCAAGGACTTTTTGAATGATTGTGCGCTCTCTCTCTCTGTATCTCTCTCTCTCTCATCAGCCAACACACTGACCCTCCTCCCCGGTCTAATCATGGCCCCCAACACACTTGCATATAGTTCTCCCTAGAATCTTCTACCTGGAAAGCAATCAAAAGACAAAATGTCCCATTCCAGGGTAGAATTGCCAGTTAAAATACAGGATGCCCCGTTAAATTTGAATTTCAGGTAAACAACAAATAATTTTTTAGTATAAATTATCTCAAATATTTCATGGGATATTCTCCCCCACACACCCCATGGGACATTCTTATACTAACAAGTTCTTATCTAAAATAGAAATTTAGGGATGTGTGGGTGGCTCAGTTGGTTAAACATCTGCCTTTGGCTCAGGTCATGATCGGGGTCCTGGGATCAAGTCCAGCATCTGGTTGGTTGCTCAACCAGGAGCCTGCTTCTCCCACTCCCTCTGCCTCCCACTCCCCCTGCTTGTGCTCTCTCTCTCTCTCTCTCTCTCTGACAAATAAAGAAATAAAATCTTTTTTAAAAATCTATTTAAAGGGGCGCCTGGGTGGCTCAGTGGGTTAAAGCCTCTGCCTTCCGCTCAGGTCATGATCCCAGGGTCCTGGGATTGAGCCCCACATCGGCTCTCTGCTCAGCAGGGAACCTGCTTCCTCCTCTCTGCCTGCCTCTCTGCCTACTTGTGATCTCTGTCTGTCAAATGAATAAATAAAATCTTTAATTAAAAAAATCCATTTAAAGGATGGGAGGTTGGGGGACCCTGGTAGTGGGTATTATGGAGGGCACATATTGCATGGAGCACTGAGTGTGGTGCATAAACAATGAATTCTGTTACACTGAAAAGAAATTTAAAAAAGGAAAAAAATCATTTAAAAATAATAAACGAATAAAAATAAAATAGAAATTTAACTGAGTGTCCTGTGTTTTATCTGCTAAATCAAAGAGCCTATTCCAGGAAGCCTTCCCAGCCTGCACCCCACACTAGTTCTGCCTGGTACTAGGATTCCAAGGGCCTGCAGGGTCTTCCCCTCTGTTTACCCCCACTCCCCACTATAACCCTCCCACAATCCTGAAAAGAACTTGAAAGGTTGGGGAAACAAAGATCATGTGACCCAGGCAAGGTCTGCCTACCAAGGAGGGGAAATGAAATTGTGCCACATCTGCCTGACCTCCCAGTCCAGGTGCTTAGACCATGGTGAGCACTCAAAAGAGGGACACACAGGGGACTTTTGACAATATTGTTGGATTATAAAGGGAAACCTATTCAACCTAGAAAATGTGGAGGACTCTGACACAGAGTAAGGAATACAGGCATCCCATCACACCACCTCTCAGACACAGCATTTAACACTCAAGGATCCTTTCTTCCTTTTCTCTGGGCAAGAGAAAGGAAAAAGGAAAAACAACTTGTGTACACACACACATTTTTTTAATCAAATGGAAATTTCAAACTTTTTTTTTTTAATTTATTTATTTGTCAGAGAGAGGGAGAGAGAGCACAGGCAGGCAGAGGCAGAGGGAGAAGCAGGCTCCCTGCTGAGCAAGGAGCCCGATGTGGGGATGTGGGATCATGACCTGAGCCTAAGGCAGCTGCTTAATCAACTGAGCCACCCAGGTGTCCCGGAAATCTCAAACTTTAAATACAAGTTTGTCTTCTGCTTTCTCTTTACTTATAGGAAAACGGTTTTCTTTTCATTAGCCATTACTTTAAAGATTTATTTACTTATTTACTTGTTAGAGAGAAAGAGCAAACGAGTGAGTGAGAACACAAGTTGGGGGGGGAGGGGCAGCGGGAGAGGGAGAAACAGACTCCCCCCTTTGAGCAGGGAGTCCACCACAGGGCACCATCCCAGGACCCTGGGATCACAGCCAGAGCTGAAGGCAGACGCTTAACCATCAGAGCCACCCACGCACCCCTAAGACCTCACTTTAATGGCTACATAATTTCCAGTGTATGTCTGCACTCAAACTTATGTAAAAGTCAATCCTCTTCCAACAGGCATTTTGATTGTTTAAAATCTTTGAATATGAGGAAGAGTGCTGCTATGGAGAGCTGGTCAAGATAACTTTGTGTACTTATTGAACACTGTTGTAGGATCAATTTCTTGAAATGGAAACACTGAGGGGCAAGCACCTGGGTGGCTCAGTCAGTTAAGCATCTGACTCTTGGTTTCAGCTCAGGTCAGGATCTCGGCGTCTAGAGATCAAGTCCTGCTTTGGGCTCTGTGCTGGGCATAAAACCTGCCTGGCACTCTCTCTTTCCTTCTGCCACCCCCCGCCCCACTCTCTCTCAAATAAATTAATAAATAAACAAATCTTTAAAAAAAAAAAAAAATGGGGTAGAATGCTAGGAACATAAAATCAGTAAATTTTGCCCAAGTGTCATTCTACCAAAGAATGAGTCCACAAACTACTTCTTTCTTTCTTCTTCTTCTTCTTTTTTTTTTTTAAAGGAGCTAGAAGTTTATTGAATACACCGTAAGGGAGCAGCAGGCAGACAGCAGAAGAGAGGCTGTCTGCCTCCCCAGACTACTTCTTGACCAATAACAGTCTTTTTTAAAGTCTTTGCCATATGTGTGTGTGTGTGTGTGTGTATGCATTTAATTAGCATTTTCGGAGGTTGAGGTTGAACTGTCTACATTTAAATGTAATTTGTATCCTTCTTGCATAAATTATCTGCTTATATCCTTGCCTACTTTTCTATTGAGCTTTTATCTATTTTTCTTATTGATATATGAGAACTTTTTATATATGGAGGCTATAAACATATGTCATATGACAACTATTTTTCCCATTTGATGCCTCCTTTGAATTTTGCCTATGTACTGCAGACCATTACTTTTTTTTTTAAAGGAAAAGGTTTCTTTTTTTTTTTTTTAAGATTTTATTTATTTATTTTTCAGAGACAGAGGGAGAGAGACCAAGGGAGCACAGGCAGACAGAGTGGCAGGCAGAGGGAGAAGCAGGCTCCCCGCCGAGCAAGGAGCCTGATGTGGGACTCGATCCCAGGACGATGGGATCATGACCTGAGCCGAAGGCAGCCGCTCAACCAACTGAGCCACCCAGGCGTCCCAGACCATTACTTTTTATGAAGCTAAGTTGCGTCCTGAGTTTTCTAGCTTCTTCCATTGCTTTCAGGTTTAACAAGTCCTTCCTTGTGGGGCACCTGGGTGGCTTAGTGGGTTAAGCCTCTGCCTCTGGCTTGGGCCCTAATCTCAGGATCCTGGGATCAAGCCCCACATTGGGAGACTGCTTCCACCTCTCTGCCTACTTGTGATGTCTCAAGCTCTCTGTCAAATAAATAAATGGAATCTGAAACACACACACACACACACAGAAGAAACAAAAACAAGTCCTTCCTTATGGTGAGATTCAATAAACATTTAGCCATATTTTATCTTCAAAGTGCTTTCTGGAACTGGGTTTGTTCTTACTGTTCCCTCACCCCCACCCAAATTCCCCTTCCTTTCCCACTGGGCCGGCTGCCACTCCCAAATGACCTCTAGCCTCCACCCAGTCCCAGTTTCAGACTCACCCACCGGAAGAGGGAGGTCCTCCTGAAACTCCAACTTGCAACTTGAAACTCCAAACTTCATTGGGAGGACCCAAGGAAACTCCACTGTGTTGAGTGGTGAGAGCAGCATCTGGGGTTCGATCATCCCCAGGGACAGGGGCACATCTGCAGGCACAGGGCAGCAAGCAGGGAACAAGCCTCAGCCCTCCCCATCCATATGGACGTCCAACCCAGAAAGTGGCCCCGAAGGGTCCTCAGTCCCTTCCCATTCACCAAAGTCCAGGATGCGGTCTCCTGGCCACCTCCACCTGCACCCATCCAGCTGCTGCTGCTCTATGTATCACAGGAAAACCACACGCAACACACTCTGGGGGCACAGGAAGGCACGGCTCACAGGTCAGTGTGCCTGGGCATTTGGGAACCAGTTCCCACAGCTGGGTTCGGCCAACCATCCCACCTTCCTTGCCCCCACCTTGCTTCCCACCCTCAGGGGTCATAAGCACTTAGATCATAAAGTCTGTGTCCAGATGCCCACCTGCCACTCACTAGCTGTGACATTGGGGTAGTGACCTAGACACACTGAGCCTGTTTCCTTATCTATTAAATGGGGGAGTTAATCCTTTCCCACTCTTAGCCACTCTACTTGTTTCTTCTCTTGCTGCCCTTTTCAATTTACAATCAGTAAATTGATTTGTTATTGCATATAACTTGTTTGATCATGCAATTGTCCCAGTAGAATGCAAGCTCCCTGAGGAAGGGAACCACATCTGTCTCTACTGTTGAATCTCTAGCTCATGGAATAGTTTCTGGCAATGCATGGGAGCTAAATATACAATTTTTTTGGAGAGAAGGAATCATGCATGTGAATAATGCTATGTAAATGTACTTCTAAATCCCAGATCTGTTCTTTTGTGTCCTTGAGAAAATATATAACCTCTCTGGGTCTCTCTCCTCAATAATGCCTGCTTATCACTGTGTGGCTGTGAAGGTCGAGGTAAAAGGGTATCTCCAAAAATTAAAATAAAATAAAAAATAAAAGGGGGTCTCAAGAGGGTTCTACTTGACAGTGACATCGCAGGGATGACATTCGCCTCCTGCCCAGAGGGTCAGTCATGCCTAGCCCTTGCCAGGTGGGGAGGGGGTTGCACCTACCTTCAATAGCCGGGCCCAGGCAGTAGCATCACTCAGTGTGGTGTTACCAAGCATCTGCACCTCATAGGGCTGGCCTGGGAGAGGTCAAAGAGAGGTCAAAGAGTGGGAGCCCCACTGGGGCAGAGATGGAGCCTGCCACCCCCATCTTGCACTGGGCCCCGGCCCCAATGCCTGCTGGCCCACTACACCCTTCCCTTCCCCAGCCCCAGCATACCCTGGTTCAGGTAGGTGAGGGTCTCTTCCTGCTGCTTGACAGGCATGGGAGGTGGCTGCAAAGAGAATGTACTGGAATACGGAATACGGGGCGGGGATGCTCCTAGCTGGGGATGTTGTGCAGCCCTTCATGCTTCAGGCAGGGCAAGGGAAGGGACTCCCTGTTGGTGGGGAAGGGGAGCACTGGCAGCTTCCACTCCAGCCCCTGTGGGGCTTTGACTCTGCTAGAACCTCCAGGGAGCCAAAGCCTTCTGTAGCAGGCACTCCAGCAGGAGCAGGGGCCCAAAAGAGTCCCCCTTCCAACCTCTACTACCTCTGGGAGACCACCCTCCAGGGGCAAATTCCAGATACTACCAAACATCTAGAAAAACCTGCCATCAGGGTCACCTGGGTGGCTCAGTGGGTTAAGCCTCTGCCTTTGGCTCAGGTCATGATCTCAGGGTCCTGGGATCGAGCCCCACACCGGGCTCTGCCTACTTGTGATCTCTGTCTGTCAAATAAATAAATAAAATCTTAAAAAACAAAAACTGCGGTCAGTTACTTGTTTGCTATCCCAGGGCTTGTCTGAGACCAACTAAATGCCCAACAAAAGTGCCCTAAGAGGGTGGATGGTCAGGGTGTTTCGAGATGGTCCCGGATCCACTGAAGGTCGACCATTCCTCCACTTGCAAAGGCACCGGAGCCAGGAAGCCCATCCCCCTCCACTTGAACCTGATGGCCCTATCTGTCTGCGCCACACAGACCAGGACCATGCTTGGAGGACGGGGAAAGGGGTTCTGGCCCTTACCTGAGAAAGCCACTTAGAGACCCTGGGTACAGTTTCCGGGGACTGGGCCATAGGTGCTCTGGCTGGTTATGCCAAAACAGCATCTTGGAAAGAAAGCCAGGGCCAGCTGTGTGACAGAGAGCTCGGCATTGGGTTGGGCCAGATTCACTGGACTGTCCTTCTGGGGCCCCAGGCTTTATGCACAGAAGCAGACCTTCAAAGCGGTGGGGCAAGGCCAGGAAACTTCTGTTGGCTGAGCATCCAGGGCTCTAGAAAATGTGGGAGCGATCAAGAAGCCCAAGCGCAGGCAGGGGTTGGGGGGGGGGGGATGTGCCTTCCCTTTCTCCTCTCCCTCCCGCAACAGGTGCAGGACGCCTGTCCTTTTCCAGGGGGCTGCCTGGCTAGGGGACCACACTTTACAGAAAATAGCCCAGATAGCTGTGGAAACACTCTGGGTGGCCTAGGAAGGAGAATACCCCGGTGGGGAGGAGGGGGTGTGCCTGGGAGTGCCCCCTCCCAGAACATAGAAGAGTAGTCCCAGTCCTTGGTGGCTTTGTTTTTTCTCTGCCTGGGGGCACAGGCTGACTGTGTTTAGGGACAAATAAGGTCTGCCTGGAGGCTTCTTTCCCACACTCAGCCCCTGTTGTCATTGTACACAGATAGCCCCCCCTCACCCCCACCACTGTGGTTGTTATAAACAGATGAGTGCCTTCCAAAAAGCAGACACAGCCTTAAAGATGTGGCCTGACCTCGTGTGACCCTGGTTTTCCAGGCTTTGTGATTCTGGGGGGCCTAGCTGAGGGAGACAGAAAACCGAAGAGAACCCCACACACACATCAGGCAAGACACCTTCATCTCCAAGCCCCTGGACCTTTGTCCTCTACATGCTTTCTCCTCCCATGAAGCCAGACAAAACAGAAGTGGGGAGAAAAAGGGGATGGTAATATGCCTGCCAGTAGGAACTAAAGAAGCCTGAGTCCCCCAGATCCCCATGATAAGCTCCCCAAGACTTTGAGAACCCATCCATTGCCCAAAGTTGGATTCAAGGCCAGAGGACTCCACAAAACCCTCCAAGGCTGGACAGAACGGGATTCCAGGAAGGCCAGGGGAAGGGGAGTCAGAGGGGACCCAACAGGGCTCAGCCCTGGCCTGAGGGGAGCAGGGTGTAGGGGTGGTGGGTGGACAGAGGAGATGAGCAGGTGAGTGGAGGCTTGTTTTAGGGGCAGAGGTAGAAAAGCTAGAGGCTGGTATGGGCCCTCACCTCCTTACAGGAGGATACCATGAGGAACCAGTTAGGGGAGTAGGTGGAACCCCTTTTCCAGAACCCAATCCCCCACCACTCAGCCTCCACCTCTGAAGACCTCTGTATCCTCACGCTTCCCCCCTCCCCCCCACCAGACTGCCTCTCCCCAGTTCCCTTGGCTACTCCCTCCTTCCACCCATCTCAGAGTCTCTGTCCCCCTCCAGATGGTGTTGGGCCTGTTCCTGGTTTTCTTTGGCTCTCTCTCTGAGGAAAAAAAGCCAGACCTGAGGCAGATGGAGCCTGGCCAGTCCCAACCCCCACCTCACTCTCACTGTGCCCCCTGAGCCAACCGAGCACAGGGTCTGAAAGGCCCACTCTTGAGCCAAAGAGGCCTTAAAGAAACTTCCAGTCTCAGAGGAGCCTCAGGCCCTGAGAGGTGGGAGATGGGAGACCCTTCAAGGCAGGGCCCCTTTAGGCATGTCACCTTCCTGAACCCCCTTTCTTCCTCTGTAAAATCGGGAGGTCTCCCTCCCATTCGGTGTGGTAGTAAGGACTGAAGGAAATTCTATGCAATTGCATCTGATCCCAGGGAGTTTAATCCTCAGAGTCCCGTGTTGCGGGGCATCCTCAGTGTCCCCACCAGAGCGCGGTCCTGGGACGTACAGACATGACTGTCCCAGAAACTTCCCCACACACAGAAAGATTCAGGGAGAGTTTTTTGGGGAGAATTTTTTTTTTTAATTTTTTTTAAGGATTTATTTATTTGAGAGAGAATGTGTGAGAGAGAGCATGAGAGAGGAGAAGGTCAGAGGGAGAAGCGGACTCCCCAAGGAGCTGGGAGCCCGATGCGGGACTCGATCCTGGAAGTCCAGGATCATGACCTGAGCCGAAGGCAGTCGCTCAACCAACTGAGCCACCCAGGCGCCCTGGGGAGAATTTTTTTAAAAAGATTTATTTATTTGAGAGAGAGAGAGCATGAGTGGGGGTGTGGGGGAGCAGAGGGAGAGGGAGAAGACTCCTCCCTGAGCAGTGAGCCCAGACATGGGGTTTGATCCCAGGACCCTGAGATCATGACCTGAGCGGAAGGCAGACACTTAACCAACTGAGCCACCCAAGGTGCCCCATGGGAAAAAAAAATTTTTTTTAAGATTTTATTTATTTATTTGGCAGACAGAGATCACAAGTAGGCAGAGAGGCAGGCAGAGAGGCAGGCAGAGAGGGAGGGGGAAGCAGGCTCCTTGCTGAGCAGAGAGCCCGATGTGGGGCTCCATCCCAGGACCCTGAGATCATGAGCTGAGCCGAAGGCAGAGGCTTTAACCCACTGAGCCACCCAGGTGCCCTGGAAAAAAAAAAACTTTTTTAATGAAAATTTTTTTCCTCACCCCAATTGCTCTTACATTTTCTATGCGTGGATAACCCAATCCTAATAATATCCTGTGGGTTCCCTAAAGCCGGGAAGCAACTTTTCAGCTGTAAAAATTGCTGAGCAATAACAATTCAGAGTCCTTCTCCTCCCACCAAAATGTTTTGTACTCTTTTGTTTTCTATCCCCAGGCAACATTCCAACCTGGAGAGTCTACCCCTCCCTCGAAGAAAGAGGGGCTGAGAGAAGGGTTCCTCCTCTATCCATCCACCCATCCGTCCATCCAAGTCATTCAACAAAATGTTATGGAGTGGCTACAAGGTAGGAGCCCCCCTTCCCTCTCTCTCTCTCACATTCTCCCTCTCTCCCTCCCTGCCTCCCTCACACGAATGTGGGACGCGGGGCAGGATATCCGGGGCGGGTGGAATCCAGCCCCACCCCGGGCTCAGGCACCCCCTGCTGCCTCCACATTGGTGGTCAAAAGTCCTGAGTCCTGAGCAGCCCGCAAAATGATGTTTAAAAGGAACATGGCAGGCCCCGCGGGGTCTTCCAGCCTGCGAACACACACGACCCCACCCCAGAAGGCGGCACCGCGCTAAACAGCGCCCCCTAGAGTTTGCGCGCGGGCACAGCTCTAAGCCCCCAATCCTTCGCTCCAGAGAGTCAGTCCCTCTCAGACCACCAAGAAGTCTCACTTCGGAAAAAAGGACGCTCTGTTCACACTTCAAACGTACTGCCTGCTTCTTAGCTTCCCTGCAGCCCAGCCAGCCGGTGCTTACTTCTCCATGTCCTGTCTCTGCCCTTCACCAAATCCTCCACAGCGGTCGTCTGACAGACATGCTGTTTCTTCTTTGGGTCCTTTGTCCGGGGTCTGTTTCCCCATCAGAGAGTGGAAGCCCCTTGAGGGTAGGGACGAAGAGGCGCACCAGGGGCTCCTGGGTGGCTCAGTGGGTAAAGCGTCTCCCTTTGGCTCAGATCATGATCTCAGGGTCCTGGGATCGGTTTTTAAATTTAATGTTGATATTATATCATTAATATATTAAATATATTAATATTTAATAAATAGTGATGCTTACTACAACTACAGAGTGCTTTTCAACCAATCTACCTTCTAAGGTAGAGGCTGGTTTTTTCTTTTATTCTATTATCACCTTCCCCTCATTATACAGACAGAGATACTGAGGCTCAGAGAGGTTAAATAGCTATCTCAAGGTCACACAGCTAGGGGCACCTGGGGGGCTCAGTCATTAACAGTCGTTAAGTGTCTGTTTCGGCTCAGGTCACAATCCCACGATCCTGGGATCGAGCCCCGCATCGGAGCCTGCTTCTCCCTCTCCCATTCCCCATTTGCGTTGTCTCTTGCTGTGTCTCTCTCTGTCAGATAAATAAATATAAATAAAAAAATTTTTAAAACTTAAAAAGGTCACACAGCTAAGAGGAGATAGAGCCAGGATTTGAACCCAGGCCCTTTGGGTCACAGTTCCTGCTCTCAGTCACTGTACTATGCTCCACTCTGCCTGATAAATATGTATGGAATTTTAAAATTAATCTCCAGACAACATTCCAACCTGGAGAGCTAGAGAATGATGCCTACCCCTTCCCCAAAGAAAGAGGGCTGATGGGGGAAGTGTTTCTCTTCTATGCATGCAAGCAGGCATTCATTCATTCATTCAAGGAGTCCCAAAGAAGTACCCCACCCATGAACCTGGATTCCAGGGATGGCAGTGACCTGGGGCTTTCCCAAGCTCTGGCTCTCCAGCTGCAAACTGGGGACAAAATACTTTCCATTCCACTCCCATGAGGATGAGTAGCTCGAGTGACAGCAGCTGGGCTGCGGTGGTTTAAACAGGTGGAGAACGGGGTCGGGAGGGTTGTGCTAATGATGGAGTGGGAGGGGCAGAAAGCCGGGTTTGTGGTCTCAGCAGGTGGGACACAGGGGTCCCACCTGACTTGGGAATTCCCTTGGGAAGCGGCAGGGAGGCTGCAGCAGGGAGGGAAAGGCATTGCAGACAGGGGAAGCAGCAGCTTTCCCTGATTTAGGGTTGTGTGATCCAGGGGGAGGGGGCCAGCCAGCTACACACCACCATCACCCCCATGAGGTAAGACGATCCCCATTTAGGGACTAGGAAACCAGAGAGATGCGGGTTGCTGAAGTTTCTGAGCTAGCAAGGAATGGGCTGGAATGTGAGCCACCCCACTGCCCTGCACACTGTCCTGCACACATGCCTTCCACCCAGGCCAAGACACAGGACTGCTGTCCATTCCCGTAGTGAAATCTTTGACCAGAGGGCCCTGAAAGCTCGCTACTCCAACTCTCTTGTTTCCATTTTGCTGCCTTTGGGATCCAGGGCAATCTCCCTAAGACACAGGGATGATGGCACCACTCCCAGGGGAGAGGGGGAGAACCCCCCACAGCCTCCATTGCTCTCAGTGCCATTCTCAGACTGGGCTGCGGAAAACCCTGGCTAACCATGGTCCATCTTCCCGGGCACCATTGGCACAGGATACTTAGTTCTTAAAATCCGTTTTTTTCTGGCAGGAAAACCAGCATGGATATTCTTGGAGTCAAATGCAAGGCTTGCAGAACATTTAATATAGAGCCATGTGTCTAAATTCTTTTCGAGTTCTGACTGAACCACTTTGCCTGCTCTCCCCTCCCCGCCCCCCATGCCTCCAAGGCACTGCTGGATTGCTCAGCTGGGCTCCAGGGAGCCTGCCGGAGAAGCCACTTTTCACACGAAAACGCAGCTTCCAGGCTCAGCATTCAGAGCCGTCTGTCCACTTTCTTCTACTTATTTTTAAGATTTTTATTTTTAAGTAATCTCTACACCCAACATGGGGCTTGAACTCTTGATCTTGAAGATCAAGAGTCCCGCGCTCGGCTCCACCGACTGAGCCAGTCAGCCCCGCCCCCACTTGCTCTTCCTTCCCACCCCTCCTCCTCCCCTTTGCGCACCGACAGCATCCACGACCGGCCCTTCTGTTCTACACCTCTCTGCCTTTGCCCAGGCGGTTCCCCCTGCTTGGAATACTCTGGCCTCTCTGCCTTCCGGCCTACCCATGGCCTCTATTAGCTTGCCACATGGGCTCCACCGTTCTGTACCCCAAGTCGGCTCAGAGAAACCCTTTGCATTATTGTGCTGTCTGGGTCAGGATTTACAAGAAGGCCTTGAGTGCAAAACTCAGACGCCCCTGATGGCCAGAGCCACTCGAGGCACCTAGTAGGACCTCATGGTTTAGATGTATCAAATGGAAACCTTCAAAGACGTCCCTCCCGGAAGGCCATCCAGTGCAGATTTCTGTGCAGTCAGCAGGGGGCGGTGTGGACCCAGGATGGCCCCAGGTTCCCCCACACCGCTTGGGCTGGGTCTAGACTCTCCCAGCCCCAATGCCTCTCCCTAGGACAAGTTAACCAGCTGGACCCTGAGGGAGGGGTTAAAAGCAGGCTCCGTGGTCCCTGCCTCAGCTTCTCCTGGGCATCGCCACCCTGACGCTCCTCCAGCGTAGGAAGGCAGAGTCACCCTCACCTATAAGGACAGGATCCAGCTGCTTCCAGACTTCATCCTCCCTCTTTTCCACCGGCTGTTGGCAACCTTCTGCCCCCGTCTGTGCCCAGGCTGCTCTCCACCCAAAGATCCTCCTTCAGAGTTGGGGACCTTCAGTGCTCATCTCTCCAAAATTCTAACCACCAGCAGCACTCCCTCCACCAGTCCACTGGGCTCCACCTCCTTGCTCACCCCAAAGTGATGACATTGCTGTTACCTTGGTAACAGATGCTTTGTGGGTGGGTAGGACACCATCAGAGGCTTGGGGGGGGGCAAACTGGCACAGGACCCGGGGAGGGTACAGACAGGGGCTGTGACTCCGGGCCCCAAGACTGCTGTCAGCCCTACAGCCCCAGCCCCAAGGAGAAAAGAAACAGAGTAGAAGGAGATGTCTTTCAGGAAGGAGAGGGTTTCTTCATGGAGGAGAGGGACATGTAATCCCAAGGTCACTATCCCCCTCCCATGTAAACTGGTCTCCAGGACAGCCTCAGCTTGCCTAGTGGGGGGCAGGCAGGGATATATTGTATATATATATATATACATATACTGTATATATATATTGTATATACTGGATACAGATTGTATATACTGGAGCCCATGTCGTTCCCCTTCAGGGAGCCTGGGGCATAGGGAGAGGGAACAGCTCCCCCAGAGTGTGTTAGGGACAGTACCACAGGCAGTGGGAGGGTGGCTCTATGCCAGTGTCCTGAGCTCCAGGGGTTGGTGACAGCAAGGGGTGGCGGAAGGGCTCTCCTCCAGCCCCTGGGGACCTGGCTGTCCCAGATGCCACAGCCAGGAAGTGTGTCAGGCACTTGCGTAAGAGCCTTCTATATTTCCATAAAATCATAATTCCTGATGCCTGCCATGGGCCTTAGCTCATTAGAGCAGTATCTGTCTCTGGGGCCCTGGTGGGCTGGCAGGGGGAGATAGGGGAGACTGGGCAAGGCCAGCCCTCTCACTGTGTTCCCTGTGTCCCCTGCCCCACAGAGCCTGGGCCCTCTTCCTTTCCCCAGCTGGGAGATGAGAACCGACTTGACCTCAACCATGATAGACTCCCTACCCTAGGAGCTCCAGTTCTACAGTTGGAGAAAAAGACCAACCACTCATGTTTTCAGCTTGGGGGTGGGAGGCACTTGGCAACTCATGGGGGCAGAGGCCACAGCAGAGAGGGACTTGAGCTGAAGGTGTTGTTCAAGGGAGAAAATAGGTCAGTCCTTACGGAAGGAGAAGCAATCCCTCCCATCAGAGACTCTCATCTGCTCAGAGTGGAGGGGTCCTGGGGATCCTTCAGGCCATTGGTTCTTAATCTTTTGGGAATCTTAGATTCTCTGAGGAGAAGGTGAAAGCCCTAGGCTGTCCCACAGAAAATGCTTATCCAACATTTTATACAGCTTCAAGGGATTCATGAACTCCTTGAAGCTTGCCTGCAAGTTCAAGGTTAAGTATCCCTAAATAAATGGACAGGTAGATAGATAGATAAAAACTATTCACTGTGCCCTTACTCTGTCCAGCTCTTCACGTATGTTAATTCATTTAATCCTCAAAAGAACACTAAGAGATATACAATTATTGCCCCCGTTCTAACCTGACTCCCTATGTCAACCTAATCTATTCCAATTCTGCCAATCTAAAAAGAAGGAAACCGAAGTCCTTCCAGCGATGGATAGGTCTCTGCCCAATGTCACAGAACAGGAAGAAAAGGGCTGGACATGGTGCTGTGCGCAGATATGGAGTCATCTGGTCCATCCTTCTGTCCCCAGGCTCCCAAGAGCCTTGCACCCACTTTCACTCATTGGGCTGTCCCATTAAGAGGCACCCGGTAGTTCTGTCACACACCCAGAAGGGTGTGACTGCTACTTACCTTCACCTTGCCCCTGGCTCTGCCCACCCCTCATATCTGCCCTCTGACTCTGAGATGGAAGAATATTCCTTCTTCAGAAGCTAGCCCAGCTACTCGTGCCCTGTCCCCAGTCACTGCAGTGGGAGTTGTCAGCACTCAGGCAATGACTCAGGCTTAGTTCATGAAAGACTGCTCTGAAACACGAAGGCTGCAGGCCAGAAAGGACATCCAGAGGTCATGGGATCCAGCCCCCTGCCTTCTCTGCATTGGCCCCACCTTGGGCTTCTCATGGGGAGACCAGATGGGCCCCAGGGCCCACCAACTTCCCTGGCTTTCCTGGGTCACCGGGAACACTGCTTCCCTTGGGAATTCCTCCCTCTCAGAATCTCCCTTGGAGTTGGTTCCCCCATGAATTAACAGGAAAGTGAGAAGAGGAAGCTGTTTCTTCTCTCTGCCCCAGGGAAAGCACTGGGAAGGGACCTATCTCTCAAGAAAGGATGGAAAGAAGAAAACAACTTTCCCTGCTCTCTTCCCTGTGCTAAGGGGAGCTTCCTCAGTCATTCTCCTCACAGTGAGGTAGGCTCTGCCTCTGCATTGCTGATGAAGAAATCAAGGCTCTGAAAGGTTTAACTACCTACCCAAGGCCACACAGTTAATTTGTGTTTATATAGGTATTAGAATCTAAGAAACTCAGAATCTCTGCTCTTTGGGGGGATACTGGTACCTCCCCTTAGGAGGTCTCCAACACAGAGGAGACCCCTGTTTCCTCCAGCCCATGCTAGATGGAGGGCCTGTTGACACTATCTCAGGGTGCTTCAAGCACCCCTAAGTCTGAGTGCCCAGGGAGGGATGTTGGACTAACCTGGGCTGGGCCAGAGGGAAGACAGCAGCCGTCAACTCAGAGGGCACTGGCAGAAGGCTGGCTAATGAATGGGCCTTCAGGGAGACTGGTCTGAGGGCCAAGGCCAGGATCCTTCGAAGCGATTTTCAAGAAAGCTAGCACTCAGAGTCAGTCTGCAGCTGATGTGGGTGGATCTGGAGGGGGAGGGGACTAGGCCCCCACAAACCACAAACCCTCACTTCTGCCCTTGTCCTACTTCTGTCACTGACAAATAAATCTCTATTCCTGCACAGAGTAACCTGAGCTGGGCTCCCATGGTGAGCTCACTCTTGGGAGGACAGAGATTGCATGAACGGCTATATGCAGGGACCGCAGGAGGGGGGACCCAGGGTTCAGTCTCTGTTTCCCAGGGCTGGCATAAAGGCAGAACCCTCTTGAGCCCCCCCCCCCCAATCTCATCACCCACAGCAGAGGAGCCCCTGGAAGGAGGGGGACTTTGATCCAGAAGTTTCTTCACCCACCCTCAAGGAAGGATTTCTTCAACCCCCAATCTACCTCCCTTTCTTTGGACAGGCCAGGAGATAAAGCTCAAAGAGATACCTTCAGGCCAAATGGACCGGGGACAACTTAGAAAGTAAGAACCTCCCTCCTGCAACAGCTCCCTAGCCCCTGATCTATCTCCATTTGTGGTAGGGTCTCTAAGAAGGGAACGTGTCTTGGAGAGGTTTGGGGACCTTAGGTGTGGGGACTGAGGCCCCTTCTTTGCTGAATTCCAAAGGCCAAGCCCTGAGAGGAATCCTGCTTTGCATCCACAAAAGAGGGATTGTCAGGTCTGGCCTTTGACACATGATGTTAAATTGTCCCTTCTCTGCTTGAGGAGCAGAGTCCTCTGCTTGAGGGCTATGAGGACATCCCCTCACAGTCAAGGGATGCGTATATTTGGAGTCTCCAGGGCAGACACATCCAGTTAATGGGGCAGAAGGGTCCACATTCTTCCACTACTTCACTATCAGAAAGTCCTAACTTTGATGTCACTCTCATCTATCCTTCTGCAGATCCAACCTTTTCTTGTTCCCCCAACCCATCCAGACTCTAATATGGTCTCCCAAGTCTTCCGCGACTTTGTCACGCTCCCCATTCCGGGTCTTTCTGTGTAAAACTACCCCCTTCCCCACATCTTTACCCTTCATGCTCCTCCCCATCTTATCGAGCCCCCCCTAGGCTCCGCCCACCTCGCGCTCCTGGCCACCGCGGCAGCCAATAGCTGAGAAGCTGATTTGCATAGCGGCGCGGGGGAGCAGCGGAGGGAAGGGGGAGGGACCTGGCGACCTCCTAAATCAAAGTTGGAAGGCGAGGACTGGGCGGAGGGGCCTCCGGGTGCCGGGCCGGGGCCGGCGCGGGGAGGGGGAACGGGATGGGGGGGCGGGCACAGAGGACGGAGGAGCCGGCCGGACACGGACTGCTCCGTCGCTCCCTCCCTCAGCTCATCCCCGCGTCCCCACTTCCCTCCTCCCCTCACTCAGAGCGGCATCCTCTGCAGACCCTCGGTCCTCATTCCCGGGGTCGTCCGGCTCCCGCAGCTCCGTGTAATTACCCCCCTTCACTGGCCAACCCGGGAACTTTCTCCACCCGCTCTCGGCAGTGGGGGGTCGCCTTGCCTGGGCGGATTTTTCCTGGGGTTCACTGGAGGGCAGTCTCTGGAGAAGGGCCTCAGGGTCCCAGAGAGACGTCTGCCACCTGCCTCCAGCAGACCTGCCGTCGGGTCTTGGCCCCCTCTCTCCCCCTCTCCCCCAACCATGACCGAAATGAGCGAGAAGGAGAACGAACCGGATGACGCGGCCACCCACACCCCCCCGGGGACCATCTCTGCCCTCCAGGAAACCAAGGTAACTCAGGAGGGTAGAGGCCTGGACCCCTGCCCAGTGCGTCCCCAGCCCGGGTGCCCTCTCCCCGACTCGGGTCACGGCAGCGGGACCTGTGTGATCCCGAAGGCACTGCGCGGCGAGGCGACTTGGGCGAGTGGGTTCGTGACGAGGGGCCACCGGGAGCGCCCATCACACAAGCAAGACACGCCCTTGAGCGCGTGATGAGCGGACACGAGACCCTCCGGGAGGGAGGTTGTAACTCGGCTTTGTTGGAGGGACTCGGCGCGGCTAAAGCGGAGGGAGTGTGTAGCGGTGTGTAGCGGGTGTGGGCCGGTGTACGCGCCGGTGTGCGCGTGCGAGGCGCACCCCTCCCGCGTCCGCCAGGTCTCTGTAGCTCAGTCTGTCCCTCTCTACCTGTGACTCTCTGAAAAGGTCTCTACAACCTGTTTGTCTTGGTGTCTCTCCCGCTTCCTTTCGGTGTCTATATATGTTTATCTCTGAGTCTCTCTGTATGTCTCGCTGGGTGTCTCTCTCGGACCCGCCGCAGTCCCGCATTCCCCCCTCCCAGCCAGGTTAGGCTCGCGGACGTGAGGCTGCGGCCCGGGGGTGCGTAGCTTCCGAGTGCTCGCTGGGGGCTGCGGCAGCGCTGGCCATCTCGGGCGGGGATGGGGACTGTTGCTGCGGCTCCAGAGCAGAAGGACAGGCAGCCCCACCCCCCACCCCGGGAGCGGGACAGGGGGCGGGGGTGGGGGGCGGATGGAAGCAAAAAGAGAAGTCATCGTAATTAATGAATGTCATAATTAACTCTAATTATGTATGATTGTTACTCCTGCTGGAGTCGCAATGAATAAATTATTCCCCAGTGAAGGCAGGCGGAGCCCAGACTCCTGGTGCTATAGGGGTTGGGGGAGGCCACCCCTTAAATTTAATGCTCTCCCCCCCACCTCTAATTTGTCCACATCCTCCCCAAGTTCTAGGTGCTCAGGAGTGATCCACAAGAAGTTTTGCGGGGAGCAACATGAACTGAGTGGGCTGGGAATGCGGAGATAAAAGGAGGCTTGTGTCAAGGGTGCTCTCTGCCTCCTCCCCAGACTTCAGGCTAAGGCCTCCTTCTTTCTCCCTTCCACCCTGGTGTTTTGTTCCCACCTGCTCCTGTCTATCCAGTTGAGGAGGGGGCACTGGAGACCAAAAAAATAAATAAATTTTTAAAAATGGGTGGGGTCTTTGGCTCCTTCCAGGTATAGAGCTCATCTATAGCTTTTTCCAATGCCCATCTTGCTCTTAATTCGGTCCAGGCCACCCCTCAGGATATGAGGTTAATTCAAGGTCAAGGTCATCTAGAGAGTGACCAGGGGTAGATGAGTAGGGGCAGGGTGGCGCTTGGCTGAGGCTCCCCAGGGAGCTCCTCCTCTCTAAACCAGTGAGACCCACTCCATCTCCACGTCAGTCTATAGATCAGAACTTGACCTTCTTCTGCCCCCTTCTGAGAATGAGACTCTGGTCTCTCAGACCATAGAGTTAACTCCACCTCAGAGATCCAAGTCTCTACTAGGAAAGGAGTCAGGTCTTGGGGTGGGAGGATCTTGCTTGGAATATTTGTGATGACTATTTTTTTTTAAAGCAGAGGGTCCCAGGAGCTGAGCCCCATCCTGAGTGTCAATATCCCTGGCCTTCCCAGTTGCCTTGTAGTGGCCCCCAACAGATACATTCCCTTTGCTTCCCAAGGGCATGAGTGTCTTCCAGGCCCTGCCTTGCTTCCCACAGGAGGCCAGGCTGTCTGCTCCCCTTCTTAAGACCTCTCCGAAAGCAGGCAGGAGTTGGGGCAATGCTGTCTCAGCAAACCCAGAGGCCGCAAGCTCAGCTGTGTGGGCAGGGGGAGGGCAGGAGGGGGAGGGCAGGGCATGGCAAGTCTGCATCTCCCTCTGCCCAGGGCAAGGACTGTCCAATGCTCTCACCTCTGAGCCTGATCCAGGGACATCCCAAGAGCAAGAGGAGGGTGATTGCATACATCGCCCTGCCCCTTTGCCCCTCTTCCCTAAATCTCACCCTTGCGAAGGACTGTGATCATCCAACAGGCTGGGCTGGGGATCTGGGTGGGGGTGTTCAGGAAGGCAGACGTGGGCAGGGGGAGAATTCAGGGCCCTACAAGCCCCTTTAGCTCCCGGCATCTCAACCTGTCCCAAAGAAGCTTGGTCTTCAGACTATAGAACTTGGGGAAGGGGGAAGTGAGAGTTTGAGGCAGGTACAAAGAGGTGGCTGGTGTCCATTAGGCAGTGAAGCCAACATTCCAGAATCATTCATCAATGCTGGGGTCCCCTGGGTGTTCCTTGCCAGCCCAAGTCCAGCCTCCTGCTCATGCTAAGGTTGGATCACATCCCTGCACCCAAGCTACTCAGTGACCCTCCTGCTGCCATCCTTGCCATCTCTGGGTCTCCATGCCATCCTACCACAGGGTGGTACCATCACCCCCTTTGGTGCCATCCTTGGGAAGACCCTGCCATGCCAGCTCTGCCATCTGAGTCAGCTTGTGCCACACCCGCCACCACCCACCGCCAGCTGCCTAGTGCCCTTTCAGGAACTGGAGGGAAGTGAGGAGATGCTGTGGGGAGCTGAGGAAATGAAGGGACCATCCAGTCTGTGGGGAGGTGGGGAGGAGGCAGGCAGGCCAGGCCCAGCCTCCGGGAAGGGATTTAGGAGAATGGGCCTGGAGGTGCAGTCTCCAAGCCAGACAAGCTCCTGGGACATCCAGAGAGAATAGGACTCTGGTGGGTCAGCTTGCCAGGGTACATGGCAACTTCTCCCAGGGAATGGGTCCTGGGATACTGGGGGGCACCAAACAGATAGCTGATGGAAGATAGGGAACTAGGGAGTTAGTCCTCTCTAGGAACTAGGAGTTGCAAGAGTGGGAATACCTGACCAGGCTGAGCCAAAATGAGGTTTGAGTAGCCAAGCCAGATGTCTCTTGAGGGGACAGGCATCAAGCCATTTGGCAGATGCGCCCCCATCCTGCTGTCCAGCCATAACACTTGACATCTGCCAGCCATCCCAGGTGATACATTATTCCTTCCAGCTTCTCTCCCCTCCTGGGATCTGGGGCCTACAGCAGAACCAGGAAGTCGGGGGCAGAATTGGGGCTGCCCCAGTGCTGGGGAACATTCTGTTCCAAAGACCTCTGTACCCTGCAGAGGCTCTTGGCACTGAGGCCAGGGGAAGACCAGGAAAGGGCAGAGGCTGGAGAGTAAGGAGGCTACACATCTCATCCTGTGGGGATTACTATGGAAATAACAGCCTTGGGCGGGAGGGACAGGACTGATGTCTTCAAATATTTGAAGGACTGATGTACATATAAGAGGGAGTGGCTCTTTCTGGAGCCAAGGGAGGAACAGAGCCGATAGGCAAAAAGATCTCAGGGAGGCAGGTTTCAGCTCTATATAGGGAAGCATTTTGCTGTGACTGCAGCTGCCCAAAGATGGCATGATTGTCCCAGGAGACAGTGTGCTTCCTGCCACGGGAGGTGACCCGCAGAGTCAGACAACTGTTCAGAGAGGACGTGGTGAAGGCATTGTGGGCCGATTTTACAGGCTGGGGACTACTCTAGGTGGCCGCTCTTACACATTCCTTTCAACCTTACATTTCCTGGTTGACCTGGCGGGCAAGACATGGCATCGCTGAGGGTCAGGAGTGAGTGAGGGCCAAGGCAGAGCCCAGAGCAGCAGGACTCTTCTGGTCAACAGCCAAAGCCACTGTTCAAGTCCTGGCTTTGCCACTTAGCAGCTGAAGACTCACTGCATGTGGGTGATTTCACTCCTAGGCGCCTCTGAGTTCATCCACAAAGTGGGACCATCATCGTCACTGTGTCGGCGGGAAGGGCCAGTCTTCATGAGGTCCTGCAGGAGGAGTGCTAGCTCGACCCCGGTATTTTGACAAGGACAGCCCCTCATTATAGCTTCCTGTTTTTACTTTTTGGACCCAGAGCCTTGCATTGTTTAGAGAGCATCTAGTCCTGCCTCTTTCCTCTTGGATGTGGGGAAACTGAGGCTGAGAAAGTGGAAGTGAAATGACTTGCCTTGAGACCACAGGAGTAGTTTTGTGCCCATGCTCAGCACAGCCTCCCAGAGCCCTCTCCTGCCCTGTGCTCTGGCCCCTGGGCAGAATGGTAGGTGGTCCTCCCCCCTCACTCTGGGCCTGTGAGAGCCCCAAGAGTCATGTGGGCTCATAGAATACCTTTGTGTTCTAATTAATTATCCTTCCAAGCCTCCACCTCTGCCCTAACACCCAGGGATCTGGGGCCTGGGGCCCTGCTTCTCATAGACGCACAAAGAAGCCCACGGTGCTGCACAGGAAGCTGAGTTTGGAAGGCAAGAAGTTGGGCAACTCAGCATGCCAGACACCCCAAGGCTCCCAGCTGGCACAGCAGGGCCTGCCTCGTGCCCAAACATCGCCCTCTCCCTCCTGCTTCTTCCTATGTTTTGCTGCCTGCCGGCCTCCCTGGGGTCACACAGGCTGCTTGGAAGTGCCAGCTGGGAACCCTGACCAATTCTCCCGGCCTGAAGCCAGGCCTCCCACCCCCTTTACTGATCACCGCTGGGAAGGAGTGGGCAGGAGTGAGGGGGCTCTCCCCAGAGGGGAAGAGGTTCAAGGATCTGGGTAGAGATGTTTCCAGACCTCACTCTGGGCAGACTGTGAGAAGGATATGTTGGGGTGAGCAATGGAAGGAACTCTGGACTGGCTGCAGAATGGACCCAGCGTTCCAGAACATGGGTTCCATTTAGGATTCCAGGAGCTCACCCATCATTCAATCAACAAATATTGACCAAGCAGCTACTATGTCTTGGGGCTCTGTGTGGGGGTTTCATTCAACTGTCCCTGGCCTCGAAGGGCTCCAGTCTCCTGAGGTAGTAAGAAGTAATTGACAACGTAAACCAGATTGGATCCGTAATGGAAGTTGGTACTAGGTGCGGTGGGGCCCGGGGAGGGGGGTGGTTATACTCAACAGAATTCCTGCAGAAGAGACAGCTTCCCAGAGGAGGAACAGTCACTGGAAACCTTGAGGTATAAAGAGGGTATTCACTGGATAAGGCAGAGAAAAGGACAAACGCATCAAAAAAGTGCAGAGGTTTGAGGATCCCCGTGTCTGGGCTGCAGGTGGAAGGCATGGGTTGGAAGGGAAGACTTGGCCGAGCTGCAGAGTCTCCTGACAGGGCCAAGGGCCTTGACTGTGTCCTAAGGAGCCATGGAAAGTGGTTAGCCAAGTCAAGAATCACCTCTTTGGCAGCTGTAGGGAGAGCAGGGGGAGATGGGCAGGGTGGAGGCAGGGACTGTGGCCCTGAACTGGGGCAGGGCTGTGGAGACGATGAGGTGATTATAGGGGATGGACTGGAGAGCGATTTTGGAGGAAGAATCAGCCCCTGAGGATGAGGGTCCAGGATGACCCCTCCCCAACTCCCAGCCTGGTGGCCAATACAGGTGGAAAACTGGGGACCTGGTGTGTTTGGCCCCCAAAGTATTATTTTGTTTAACTTGAGTAAATAGTACACCCATACAATGAAATCCTGTGTAGCTATAAACAAGAATGATGAAACTCTTTATGCGTTGGTATGGAATGATTTCCAAGATTTACTGTTAAGTGAAAAAAGCAAGGCGTAGGAAACATAGTACACTACCATTTCTGCAATGAAAAAAAAAAATGCAGTACAACCTCTTGAATTTGTTTCTATCCAAATTCACAGAAAAGTCTAGATTTCTTTTGAAAAATTGGAAAGCCTGGCCCCACTGGGCTGGCTGTGTGGACTAGCCCCGGTGTCCAGGGGACTCCAGCAGCTGCTCTCTGGCTGGCCAGCCTGTCACAGTGCTCAACACTCCCAACTGTGCCTGCCCAGCCAGACCTTCTTTGCTCATGGACGCTCCCTACCTGGCTCCTGTCGGCCTCCAGGATTGGGACCACCTTCTGGAACAGGGCAGCCTCTGTCTTAGTACTTCGAGGCTGCGAGGCTGCGGCTGACCAAGGAGCTATCCTAGCTGGGAGCCAGTCCTCTCTGGGCTTACAGACCCACTTCCTCTCTCAGCTGCAGCGGTTCAAGCGCTCGCTTTCCCTCAAGACCATCCTCCGAAGTAAGAGTGTGGAGAACTTCTTCCTTCGCTCGGGCTCTGAGCTCAAGTGCCCCACTGAGGTGCTGCTGACGCCCCCAACCCCACTGCCCCCTCCCTCCCCACCACCGGCATCTACAGACGGGGGCGTCCAGACGCCGGCCCCCTCCCCCTGCCCCATCCCACGGCCCCTGGCACCACTCAAACCAGTAAGACCGCACAGCTTCCAGGAACATGTCTTCAAGAGAGCTAGCCCCTGTGAGCTGTGCCACCAGCTCATTGTGGGTACGTGCCTGCAGTATCAAGGAGAGGGGTCGGGGGGGGGGGCGGTGGGGAGTATACCCAGGCCAATGTTGGGCTCTTGCTACTCAGGATCCCCGTCCTCGCTGCACCCCTCACCCTGGGTGATCAACAGGCAACCTTGGGGTGGGCAGGTGGCCAGGGTTGCAGCGTTTACTAAAAACTTGGGCTTCTGTTGATGCTGCGAGTGTATGAGGGGTAGGCACGAGGTCCCCAGGCTGACACGAGGATGCCCGGCCCCTTCCTCTGTCCAATGCCCCACCTGCCCCCTCTGCTTCTTATCCCTGGATGTACCCTTCTTGGCCTAAGTGTTCTAGTTGAACCCAAATTCTTCCCAGGAAACTCCAAGCAGGGTTTGCGATGTAAGACGTGCAAAGTGAGTGTCCACCTCTGGTGCTCCGAGGAGATCTCCCGCCAGCAGTGCCCGGGCAAGGCGGTGAGTGGGGACCATGGCTGGCTGTGGGCGCCCCCCCAAGGACTGGCCTGCGAGAGGAATGAGTGCCCCCCTCCAGGCTGGTTCCTCCCATGGGGTGGTCCTGGGGCTCGAAGGATGAGCTACACCCTCATGCCCTCTCTCCGCTCCCTCTTGCCACAGTCCTCCTCCTTCCGTCGCAACTTCAGCTCCCCGCTCCTGGTGCATGAGCCACCCCCCGCCTGTGTCACAAGCAGAGAGTCCCCACCCACTGGTGAGTGTTTCCCCCATGGCCTCTGACCCCACATCCCAGGGGTGTGATGAGAAACCCACACATTCCTTAGATGGGCACCTGAGTCATGTGGCACTGCGGGTCCTTGGCACTTCCCTGCTCTGAATGCCTTTGTCCTGAATGGAGGGGTATTCCTTCATTCCTTCATTCATTCATCCTTCAACAGACATCTTACCGAACAGTTCCTAAGTGCCAGGCATCATGCTAGACATGGGGACACAGCACTGAAGAAGATGGAATTCATGGTCTAGTGAGGAAGTGAGACATGAAAGAGCTAATCACACAAATTGGCAATCACCATTCTCATGAATGCCTGAACCGAGAAGGGTAGAGACTAGAGAGTCAAGCAGGCACTGTCCTCTGCAGGGAGAGGGAAGGCGTCCAGAGCTATGAAGGATGGGGAAGAATTCCAAGAGGATCTGGAGAAGACTGGTGTGGGCAGAGAGGGTCCTGGGGTGGGATGGGGCAGGGAGTTAAAGAGAAAGGATGTCTCGGCTGTGAGGGAGTGAAAGTGACACAGGGCTTCAGGGCAGAGCGAGGTTGGCAACCAGGTGCCCCGCCTTGAGGGTGGCTCATTGGCAGGGGCCAGCGGCAAGGTAGACCCCGTCTATGAGACCCTGCGCTATGGCACCTCCTTGGCTCTGATGAACCGCTCCAGCTTCAGCAGTACCTCTGAGTCCCCCACGTGGAGCCTGGTATGTCGGGCACCCAAGGGGAGCCTGGGAGGCAGGGGTCTCTGAGGGTGAGGGTCCAGGGGCTGAGCCCTTCCCCCGTGTGTCCCCAGAGTGAGCGGGATGAGCTGACTGAGGATGGGGAAGGCAGCATTCGCAGTTCAGAGGAGGCTCCTGGAGACAGTGGTGAGTGGAGGTGGGGACCAGAGGACCAGGAAGTGGGGACCAGGGGCCGGGAACGGAGCCCAGGGCGGGCCACTCCCTGCGGCCTCATGCCCCCACCCTGCTCTGGCATCTCTAGTATTCACAGCCCCGGCTGAGAGTGAAGGGTCAGGACCGGAGGAGAAGAGCCCTGGACAGCAGGTGAGGTTATGCGGGCACTGAGCCCTGGGAGGCCAAATAACAAGGGAATGTTACTTCTTCTTGTCATTGATCCATAGGTGGGTGCGAGCATGGTGAGTGGGGGTGTCACTGCTCCGTCATTTATCCTCAGTCTACGGGGATGGGCAATGCCAGGGTGAGTACGCAGGAAAGGGGGGTAGCCCCCCTCCCACCATGGAACCAATGCTGCTGTCCCCACTCCCGTGCCAGCTCCCCAAGACTGGGCCATTCCAGGGTGCAGCAAGGCACAGAGAGTATTCCCTTTCTCCGTCCTTGGCCTGGTCCCCCAGGGATGAACCTGGAAGATAGGAAAACTTGACTTCTCCCCGTCATGGACCCAGGGGCACTGTGTCCCAACCCCTAGCAACCCCTCCCACCAAGGGTAGGCAGGTCAGGGCCAGTGAACAGTGGGTGGAATGAGGAGAGTGTCCTCTTCCCATCACTTACCTGGAGCTTTTCCACAGCCCCCCAAACCCCTTCTGCGGAAGGACGTGGGACCCATGTACTCCTACGTCGCGCTCTACAAGTTTCTGCCCCAAGAGAACAACGACCTGGCTCTGCAGTAAGTCCTCTTTGTGGTCCAGCCCCACCAGGTAGCCACCCAGCTCCAGCTCAGGGCCCTGCTCCCAGACCTTGGAATGCGAGTGTGAGGGGGACCTTCAGGAACCTTCTCCTGGCATGCATGACACAGCTGAGCCCAGAGAGGAGCTGGACTGCCCAGAGTCCAAAAGGGATTGGCGCTGATGTCCCCTCTCCTGCCCCCAGCCCAGGCTCTGCCCTACAGTGTCTTCTGTCCCTGTGGTCACAGTGTCCTCTGAGGGCATCAAGAATCCTCCCCCAGCTGCAGGGTGGGGGCATGCTGGGAGTCTGGGGGCCCCAGATCATTAAGATGTGGAAAGGGCAGGTCCCTCCTGCCCATTTGCGACCCCAGCTCTGTCCTCCCAGGCCTGGGGACCGGATCATGCTGGTGGATGACTCTAACGAGGACTGGTGGAAGGTGACTTGGCAGGGTGGGGAGCAGAGGGACCCTGGTAGGCACCCCACCATTCCCCACCTTCAATGGGCATGCCTCACCTTCTTCTCTCCAGGCCCAAAGTCCTCCCCTTCTCCAGCCACCAAGCCTAGGACCAACACTTGCGACTTGCTCTCACTTTGACCCTCCCTGCCTCAGCCTTGTCCCTCTGCTCACCTCATGCCCTTCCCAGTACAGAAGCCACCCTCTGGGGGTTCGGATACAGGAAGCCCAGGATCTGGAGTTTGATGGCAGTGGCTCTGAATGGGCAGCGAGTCTAGAGGAAGCGATGTGGGGGGGCGGGCAGGGGTGCTCATTGCCAGCCTCATCCCCAGGGCAAGATTGGCGACCGGGTTGGCTTCTTCCCAGCCAATTTTGTGCAGCGAGTCAGGCCAGGCGAGAACGTTTGGCGCTGCTGCCAACCCTTCTCTGGGAACAAGGAACAGGGGTACATGAGCCTCAAGGAGAACCAGGTGAGTTCCTGGGCCCCACAGCAGCAGAAGAGGTGGGCGGGAGAGGGGCGCCAGGGGTGGCATGAATGCCCTGGAGGAGGACACTCGCAGCCTGGCAGTGGGAAGGAAGGAGGGTTAGGAAGGCGGGACTGCAGGGCCCTCCTGTCATCTCCTGCTGGGAATTGGGGCTGGTGGCCAACACAGGCAGGGGCTGAACTGGGTTAGAGACAGCTTGGGGGAGGGGAAGAGCCCTGGGTGAGGAGTCTGGAGGCTTGGGTTTGAATGCTGGCTACGCCTCTGGCTTGTTGTGTAAGCTCTGGTGAGCCCTTTTCCCTCCCCTTACCTCCCCTGCGAAATGGGAGTTCAGCCGGGGCGTTAGGCCAGCTGATCTCACAGGTCAGCCCCAATGTGCTGATTAGCATCTGCTGATGTCCTGATCTTGCTGCCGAGCCCAGTACCCTCATGGGATTTGCTCCCGTCACCCCAGCTGAGGTCTCCAACCACATCTGATCCTGGTCCCATCAGTCCCTGGGGTGGCCCCCTGGGAGCCATCAGCAGGACTCAGGGCCAGGGCTGCAGGCAGAGCCGGGACTCGGCTCCATGTCTCTCCCACTCAGATCTGTGTGGGCGTGGGCAGGAGCAAGGATGCTGACGGCTTCATCCGAGTCAGCAGCGGCAAGAAGCGGGGCTTGGTGCCAGCCGACGCCCTGACCGAGATCTGAGAGGAGCCAAGAGAACCCAGATGCCGCCCCTGCCCATGCCTGGCCCTTGCTTCTGGCCCCAGAGGGGAAAAGGCATCTGCCCTCTGCCTCTCTCCTAGGGGCCACGCCCCAGACTTGGGAGCCTTCTGCACTGAGGAAGGTTTTATTTCTTGGGTCCCAAGTTGCCCTGAGGGAGTTGCTCCTCTGGGACTTGGGGATGAGGAAGGAGGAGAAAGTGGGAGGGTATGGGGAAGCTCCAGATAGGTCCAGCCCATGCCCGGACATCCAGTTGCCACGCTGAATGCAGCCCTGGGGAGGGGGCATTCCTGGGGAATTTTTCTGCTGCTTTGTCCAGAGAGCCTTCCCACGTCCACACCACCTCTGCATGCCCGACACTGTCCCCCTCACCCCACAGAGCCCCTGCTTGGGTCTATGTGCGTGACCTTGCGGCTGCCCCTTTGGAAGGAAGTGGGGCCTTGGGAAGGTGCCTTCCCAAGTCCCTCAGGTCTCTGCCCTCCGCCCGGGGTCAGGAGGTGGTTCAGGGCTGTGGGAGGATCCTGAGTCCAACTCCTGGTTTCACCACCTCTGTCCCTCCATCAGTTCTCAGGAAAGTTCTGCGGGAATCTCTCCCCTTACTTGAAACCCCGAGCAGACAGAGGAGGAGAGGGCCGAGTTCTGGGGAAAGCGCGGTAAATCAGAGACTGTCTCCTCAAAGAGAACAGTCTGTCAGCACAGAGCAGCCTCGTTGTGCTCTTGCCCACTGGGGAAGGACACTCAGTAGCAGTCTGCACACAAAAATCTGACTGAGAACAAAAAAACCCAGCCCGTGCTTGGTCAGAACCCTCATTTGACTGTCAGGAATCTGGAAGTCCCAGCTAGCAGGACGGACCAGCCAGAGGAGCTGTGCTTAGTTTCTGCCCCAGGTCTCACAGGGCCCAGCCCCGGGAGCCCCACCCTCAGGGCCCACCTCCATATGGCCCTTCCTCACCCCCTTCCTCTGAGCCTTGCCCGAAACACTGGGACCCCTCCTTCTGTGCAAGAGTCCCTCTTCTGGTTGTATCTGTGCCCTTCTCCTGGACACGGAGTCCTGGGAAGAAGAGGGAGTGGGAGATGGTCAAGACCCATCATTCTGTTTGGCCACCAGGAAAGGAAGGGGATAGGCACCCTGAGTGTGGGGTGGGCACACACATGAAGAGGACCCCTCCCTGGCGGGTTGCTTTTCTCTGGTGCCAACCTCCCTCTCCCCCCAAGCTCAGAGCCTCCTCTTGTGCCCTTGATCATGCCAGCCAATGCCAGCCCCCATCCTGGGGCACAGTCACACCCTCCCACACAGTAGGAGGGACACATCCTCCTACCACTGGCCCCTGCCCCATTCCTCCCCCTCTATCGGGGGCTCAAGCCACACTGCCCTGTTTGCTGCCACGGGGTCCCCCCAGCAATATCCCAGGGGCGGGCCCCATGCCCACGGTACACGAGGCTGCATGATGGGTCTACGGGGAAGTTGCTGAGCCCCTAGACCCTTTAAATAAATGTTTCTTGTCCCAATCTGTCTGCTCCTCGTGTCTGCTTGGGAGAGAGGAAGGAAAGGTGCAAGGAGTGGGGCGGGGGCTGGAGGTGCCCAAAGGAGACAAGCCTGGAGGGGGAAGAATTTGTGGATCTCTGAGAGGAGGGGAGCTGGGGTAGGCCCAGACGTAGCAGGGGTCCCCATGCTTCCCCAATCCCTTCTCCGGCAGCAGCCCGAGATGGGGGATCTGGAGAGGAGTTCGAGAGAAAAGCAGGACTGGGGTGGGGTGGGATGTTCCGGGATGCTGGAAGGGGAGAGGGTGCAGCTGCGGTCACTTTCTGGCTCGATGCACACCTGCGTCCGCAGGGGACGGGCGCGCAGCCATGAGCCTCAGCACCATTTCCGCGCAGCCGTTGGTGGCCCCTGAGACCCCCCCTCCCCGAGATCAGCCTCGCCCCCGCAGTCCCCGCAAGCCCGAGGCAGAAAGGCCGGCGGCGCGGACAGTCTCCGACAGTGGGGCCCCCCCAGATGACTCAGTCCCGCCCGTCATGGAGAGCCTGGCACGCGGGGGGCCGGCGGCAGCGCCCCTCCCGCACCAGTGCCCGCCGCCCACCTGCTCCGCCGCAGAGCTGCCTCCCTCCCCTCCGCCTGCCTGGCAGCGTCATAGCCAAGGCAGGCACGTCCTGTGCTATTTATAGGCAGAGGGGAGCGCAGAGGGAGAAAGAGGCGGGCTGCGGGGTGGGGGTGGGGGGACAGGGCCACGCCAGTGCCACCAGAATGCGGGAGCGTGTGCTGCCCCTCCTGGTCGGCACCCAGCGCTTCTGCCTTCTAGCCCCCCACCCCCCAAAGCGAGGGCAGCCAGGTAAGGCCAGACCAGGAGCTTTCCTGTGACCCTTTCATCCACGGAAGGCCCTAGAGCTTGGTGGATGACCTCTCCTTTCTAGGACCCCCCGTAATGGGTATGAGAAAAGGGGTCACAAACCCAGTCCAGGGGCTTCAAGAGAGGAGAACTTGGCTAAAGAGGCACCTGCTGTGCCTGGAGAACCATGCCAGGAACTTTACGTAATCCTCTCAATGACCCAGCGAGGCAAGGGACTCTCTCCCCTTTTCACAGATGAAGAAACTGAGGCACAGAGTTATTAGAGGGCATACTCAAGGTTATAGAACTTATCCAGCCCTGCCTTGCCTCTTTTATACAGAGGGACACTGAGGCCCAGAATGGATCAGTAACTTGCCCAAGTTCAACCAGCAAATTGATGAGCAAGCCAGTCTCAGAAACCATGTCTCTTGCCTCCCAGTTCAGCTCTCTCCTGACCTGGGTCACTGGGTGCCTAAAAACAACAAGATGGAAACAGAAACACTCCGAGATGCTGAGCCAGGGGCTCCGGGGAATGAAAACCCACCCTGCTGGAGAGAGGGAAAGCCTTTCAGCCAAGCTTTCTGCACACTCCGCTTGTGCCTGCCCCCAGCCGGCAGCTGGCCTGGACCCCCGCCTCCTCCCCAGCCCATTTGCCGCACTGCTGAGTACAGCAGCTTTTTCGGGTGGCTGAACCACAAGCAGCATGCTTACAGCCTGGGGGCGGGGAACAGCTGGTGCTCCCGCGATAGCCTCTGCCCTCCTCTGTGCCATTCTGGGGGCGGCTGGGCCAGCGATACCCCCGGCCTCGGGCAGAGGATGTCCAGGAACTGCTGGTGCCTGCTACCCGTTTGGCTCTATTGTCTGACCCACGCATGCCCTCCCGCCCTCCCTCCACCTCAGACCGCTCTTAACCTGGCATAGATGGTCTGTGGATAGACTTCGGGGAGATGCGAAATGAGGGGGAATCTGGAAGCCAGAGACAAGAGGCCTAAAAGAGCAGAGAGATGGATACCAGAGGTGGGAGGGAGACACAGACAGAGTGAGACCCTCTCTGCGCAACCTCACCCATCTTGCTAGTCCCACTCCCTGTGGCCTTGTTGGCCTTCTTCACCCCCGCCCCCATCCTTAATACATGCCACCCCAATGCTTGGGACAGGCTGGGGACCTCTGCCAAGGAGTGCGGGGGAGGCAGTGGTGGACGTCCAGCCTCTGGTCTCCCTGTGCTGGCAGGGAGCTGGCCTGGGGGTCTCTGTCTCTCAGCCTCAGAGAGAGCACCGGAAAGGGGTCCAAGGACCCCAGCCCCCTTCTCCAGCACATGTGGCCCTGTAGCAGCTGCGGGCCCGGTCCCTGTGTGGCTGCCTACTCTGAATCACACCCTCCCACGTCAGGAGGATCAACAGTAGGTGCTAGTGTCCACGCTGTGCTGAGATCCTGGGGAGTCCTTGGCTTCTCCAGGCCTCAGTTTCCTTCCCCAGAAATGGAATTAGACTTCTGAGGGAGGCTTTACTGAGGGCCATGAGCCCCTTTAAACGATATGCAGAACTATGTGGTGGGACCAGTCCTATGACTTTGAGAGGATGGAGCTATCTTTCCATTGGAACGTCCCTAGGCTCCAGGACCTGGACGAGATCCAGTGGTTACTTTCGGGGGCTCTGCCTGCTGAGGCCGCCCCCCCCACCCTGCCCTGGGAAGGGGTTGGAGGCCCATGGTAAAAAGAGGCAACCTCCAGGGGTGCCTGGGTGGCTCAGTGGGTTAAAGCTTCTGCCTTCGGCTCAGGTCATGATCCCAGCGTCCTGGGATCAAGCCCCGCATCATCGGGCTCTCTGCTCAGCGGGGAGCCTGCTTCTCCCTCCACCCCCCCCCCCCCCGTCTGCATCTCTAACTACTTGTGATCTCTGTCAAATAAATAAATAAAATCTTAAAAAAAAAAAAAAGTTATGCTTAAAAAAAAAAAAGCAACCTCCAGGTCTGCGGTGAGCTCCAGAAAGAAGTGACGAAACCCGAGGTTTCCCAAGAGATAGGCTCCTAAAACCCAGACCCCTTTTCTCCCACCCCAACTGCTTCCAAAACAACCCTCAAAATGAGCCGGTATCCTGGTATCCTACCCCTCCAGCAACCTGCAGGAGAACAGCGCCATCTCCTGGTCAAGGGGGGACACTGGCGCGTGGTGGAGGGTCCCTGTGGTAACGTTTTTCTCCTTCCCGTCATCCCTCCACTGCCTGAAAGGGAGGGGAGGAGAGATGAGGGGAGTGGAAGGAGGGTGGCCTACCATGCCCTTCCTCTTGTGGTCCAGCCATGATTGGGAAGGAGGTATCCCATGATCCAAGCTGGAAGCTTGGTGAAGGTCCTTCCCCTTCTAGGCCGCAGCCTCCCCCCAACGTGGACCGGCAAAGGATTACAGCACAAACTAAAGGATGTAGTTCACACAGGCTGCTACAGTGGTGACAGGGAACCCCAAAATCCTGTTCTGATGCACGTGAGCGGTGGTGAAGACCCTCTGGATTTTTCTGAGTCTGAGGTGCCTTGCCTTGGGCCACCCACCTGCCCCACCCTGTCTGGACTGGATGAGGACTAAAGGCGGGTAGGAGAGGGGGTCTGGTGTCTCCAAGAACATATCAGTCCTGTCTTCCCCATGCACGTGCTGATGGGAACATCTGCCCAGCACATCCCCTCAAGTCGCCAACGGGTCAGGAGAGGGGTGGGGGGCAGGGAGGAAACTAGGACAGGCATGCACCTAGCTATGCTGAGGACTAAAGAAGGGGGCCCCTTCTCTGCTACTTTTCTCCCCAGCCTAGACCTCTGATACCCCTGTATTTAACTGGCTGACACTTCCCACCTGAACATCTGTCCTTCAAACTGCGACCCCACTCCATATATGCAAAGCTCTTCTAGCCATTCTCCCTAACTCACTTGGTTCCTCCCTGACCACCAAAGGCACCACCTGCCCAGTCCCCCAAAGCTTGAGGCCTGGGGACCAACCCACTTCTTTCTTGGCCCCCACAGTGTCTACCAAGTCCTATTTTACTTTCGAAACATCTTGAATCCATTTTCCCGTCCCCAGCATGCAGGTTGTATGAACAGCACATCACCTCACTGCTTTCCACATCTACAAAATGGAAAATAACTCTACAATGTTCTGGGGATTAGAGAACCCATGTCAACGCCAAGTGCCTCACAGACCAGGACTCGCAGAGCAGACCCTTCACCGAAACATGTATTGGTGGTTATCACTACTGGCTAAGTGGCAAAATAAAACTTACTCCTGTCTGTAAAAGGGGATACAAATTCATTAAGCAACTCACAATGGCTTCAACAAATGTTTATTCCAATTTCTGCTGAGAAAAGCCTTTTCCTTTGTTCCCTGTGTGATGGATAGAAACCAAAGAAAAGTTAAAGTTTTTAGTAATCTCTACACCCAACCTGGAGCTCAAACTCAGAACCCCAAGATCAGGTGCATTTTTTTTTTTTTTTTTTTAAGATTTTATTTGAGAGAGCGAATAAGAGAGAACATGAGAGGGGAGGTCAGAGAGAGGAGCAGACTCCCTGTGGAGCTGGGAGAGAGATGCAGAACTTGATCCTGGGACTCCCAGGATCATGACCTGAGCTGAAGGCAGACACTTCACTGAGCCTCTCAGGTGCCCTAAGTACATGTTCTTCTAAGGTAACCAGGCATCCCTAAAAACCCTCTTGGCAGGAAAGAAAAGGTCTAGAAATTGGGATGCTCAAGGCCATCTGGGCAGCTTCAGGAGGGGTCGGCAGTCAAGTCCAGGTGGCATTAGCTTCCGGGCTGGTGGTAGTTGAAATCCCCTTGCCCCAGGCCCCAAGGGACAGCTGAGAAACACATGCAGTGTCTCAGTGCCTTTTAAACAATTTGACAACTGATACCAAGATTCTCTTGGTTCCCAGCCAACATTTGGGACTTTTGACTTGTTACCCACTTTCTGCTGTGAAGAGCAGGGTTTTTAAGATTTTATTTGGGGGAGAGAGCCCGAGCAAACCAGAGCTAAAAGGGTCAGAGGTAGAAGCAGACTCCCTGCTAAGCAGGGAGCCTGAGGCAGGACTTGATCCCAAGACCCTGGGGTCGTGACCTGAGCCAAAGCAGTTGCCTAAACGAATGAGCCACCCAGGCGCCCAGAAGGGCAGTTTTGAAGCACAGGGTTTTGGAGATTTGAGTAGAAGTCATTCTTTCCCTCCCTTCAGATCAGCCCTATACCCAACTAAAACAAGGTAAGAAACCCCATCTCTCCCATAAATGCACACAAGCACAACCAGAGGCCAGGAGCCAAGGAAGACATGAACAGGCATCCTACAAAGGGCCTGTGCCCTAATCCTCAGTGTGCAGTCAGTTCTGATCCTCTCAACAGTGAAGACCCACCAAGCAGCCAGAAACTTTGGAAGCAGAGAGAGGCAGATAAAGGTTTGTTTTATTGAATAACTGATCTTAATGCCGAGGCCACTATGTACAGACAAAAGAGAGGGAGTTTTATTTCTTGGTCTCTTCCTCCTTGGACAGAGTCTTGATGATTTCCTCCTTCTTGGCCTGGAGCCGCTCTTCACGGCGCTTGCGAGCCTCCTTGGTCTTTGATCTGCGGGCCTCAGCCTGGTCACTGGATGATGCAAAAGGAAAGATGGGTCAGTTTGAGAATAAACGAGCTGCTGGGAAGACAGAAACACATGCCCAGACCTCTCCCTCTGAGCCTAGTCAGCTTGAGGAATGAGTCACTGGGTCCACCACGCGCTCCTGATTCAACTAAGCCACAGTCCCCACCCTGCAATGAGGGTAGGTGGTGTACGGCACAGAGGAGCACAGATTTCTAACTCAGTGCTATTTTCTGGACAGTATGCAAGTCAGAATCAGGCAGCAGTGTATTTTAAACGTCTCAGAACAACCCTTATAATAAAGATCAAAGAACCTGCCCCCATGACAGAGGCCAATTTCTGAATAAACTTACGCCAGAAGCTTCTTGCGAGCCTTGTCTGCCTTCAGCTTGTGGATGTGTTCCATGAGAATCCGCTTGTTTTTGAACACGTTACCCTTCACTTTCAGGTATAGGCTGTGATACCTGCAGGACAGAGGTTCAGAGGTTCTGTTCAGCGACGGGAGCAGAGACTGGCCCAGCATCTGCCCCTCTACATAAGGTCCCTAAGGATGCAGGGTTCCTCTCCTCTATTCTGCAGGGACGGTTTCCCCCAAACCAAGACTTTTTCTGCAATTTCCAGAAAGAAGAGCTTGCCTGGCAAATTAAGTTCAATTCTTGGGCTATCCTGATATCGTACATGGATTTTGGGGGGGAGGGAGAGACAGACAGAAGACACAGGAGTGAATGGAACAACTTTCTTTGAAAGGCCTAAGACACATGGCTCCCTCCCCAAGGCCAGTAAGACAGTTGGTAGGTCTGTGCAGAGAACAAGCTGTCAAAGCACCAAACAGGTCTCCGTGGCCATAAGAAGAGAGTGTGCTTACATGTGGCGATCAATCTTCTTAGATTCACGGTATCTTCTGAGCAGCCGGCGCAGAATTCTCATCCTCCTCATCCAGGTTACCTTCTCTGGCATTCGAGCATTGGCAGTACCTTTCCTCTTACCTGCAGGGAAGGGGAGTTAAGTCCACTGCAGCACCACTGGATTGTGAGTCAGTTACAAGAGCCAGCTGCTTGGTCACAAGGTCAGCTGCCAACTTCTTCAACACTTGACAATTTGCTGTCATGTGCCAAGTGCTTGATCTCATTTTCAGAAGCATATTTTCATTTTACAGATGATGACCCTAAGCATTTCTTTCATTTGTTCATTTTAAGGCAGCACCAACAAAGCAATTACTCCACTTCATGCAGAATGTGCCCAGGACAGGTGAGCAGCATGGCAGTATGGGAAGCTAGAAGGGGCTTTAAACCTGTGACCTTCATCTCCCTAAATCATCCTAACCCTGGAAAGTGGTCTTAGGACTTACTGGACCACATTTTCAAGTACCCAGCAGAATCCTTGGCATAGTGTAGGTATTCAACAAATGTGACCTCTTTCTACCAATACCTTCAACTCCAACACTAGTGTCAACTTTCTGAGTTGCACACAGAGAAAATACATGTAATATCATGGAGTAAGAAGAGACCTTATGAGAAGACAAAATGGAAAGAAAAAGATCCTGGATATATCCCAGTCTAGACTTAGGCAACTCTAATTTAAGTCTCAGAGAAAAGGGAAGAACACACTTACCAATGCCCATATGCCTGCCCTTCCGGCGGGCCAAAGTGTTCTTCCGGCAGCGAGCCCGGGAATGGACAGTCACAGGCTTCCGGATGATCAGCCCATCTTTGATCAGTTTTCGGATCTGCTGACCTGGGAAAACAATGTATCTATAGTCAGTGAGGTAGGGCCTAGCTCCCAAAATGCCAGTCATAACTCAGAGTCCGAACAAGACAGGCCAGAGACATCGCTCACATCCCTGGCCCAGTGGTCTCAAAAATGGTACAAATACTGGAACTTATTTCTCTTTTGCTAAAATAAAATAAAATAAAATAAAATTCTATTTTTCTAGATGTTTTACAGCACACTCAAATTTATGTATTTGAGGATGTGTGATCAAGAATTTACAGGTATGGCCTAGTCCTTCAGATCCTGTCTCACCTATTAGCTACTGATCTAAAACAAGATTAGGATATTCTGAGCACATGTTACAACGTCACAAACTATTATTTTTAAAAAGAATTTATTTATTTGACAGAGAGAGATCACAAGTAGGCAGAGAGGCAGGCAGAGAATGAGTGTGTGAAGGAAGCAGGCTCCCTGCCAAGCACGACCCGAGCCGAAGGCAGTGGCCCAACCCACTGAGCCACCCAGGCGCCACAACGTCACAAATTAAAACTAGCTAAGAAATTCCTTGATACTGACCAACATTCTTTGCTTGACCAAACTTTTCATCAGGCTCGTGAACAACCTCCTAGACCCATCTGTGCATGTCCTTCTAAATTCTAATCTTTGGGGGGCACCTGAGTGGCTCATTGTGTTGAGCCTCTGCCTTCGGCTCAGGTCATGATCTCAGAGTCCTGGGATCAAGCCCCACATCTGGCTCCCCGCTCATCAGGGAGCCTGCTTCTTCCACCCTCTGCCTGTTGCTCTGCCTACTTGTGATCTGTCAAATGAATAAATAAAATCTTAAAAAAAAAAAAAATTCTAGTCGTTGTACCTGCTTAAGTCAATTTAAGCACAAGCCCCTACCTTTGATAAAAGATTAGGTTCCCCATCCACCAACATTCCCCAGGTGATGTCTGAGCATCCCAGCCTATCTTTAGCAACAATTCTGTTAGGTCTAGCCAGAACCCCACGGCCCCTGCCCCACCCCCAGCCCTTTACCATTAGAGTTTCCTCTTAGTCATCTTCTATCCCTCATACCATCCACCTTGGCCAAAAATTCACACTTGCCCATGCTATGCTCAGACTGAAGTGCAACATCTGCCACCATCACCCCTCCCCCCACCGTAAAATTCTAGTGCAGTGGTCCCTATACTTGCAGGAATGATCCCGAATAAAGCCTGCCTTACTATCTTTAACAAAGATAACTGAACCTTTTTCTGTAACAACATTACACGGAAGTAATGTAGATATGTTGTTATCTGCATTACTAACACCTGTTTAACTATCCTGAAAAACTGTGTGCCAAGAGGCCTTTACTAAAGCCCTAGGTCCCAGGTCTTCCCAGTCCACCCTTCATCATTTCCTTGGCGATCTTTACTCCCAGTCCCTGTACCATCTCCTCATAAATCCTTCATGTAGTTATAAAACAATATCCATGTTAGCAATAATCATTAATACAACACTGGGTTGTTTCATTAACTTCCATCCTGTCATTTTGGCAAATGGCAGGTAGAGAATCTCTACCGTATTTCTGGGACCCTCCATTTTAGAAGACCCAGACTATGAACTTTCGTAGAGTTGTTAAGTCAATAAAACTGTGACATCTTTCATCTCACAAAGGATGAGAAAGCAGTAGGGTGACGAAGATCCCAAGAACTCACGGGAGTTGGCATTGGCGATTTCATTGGTCTCGTTGGGGTCCAACCAGACCTTCTTTTTGCCACAGCGGAGGACACTGGAGGCAAGCCTCTTCTGAAGCCTGAGCATACTGTGACAAACAGAAAACACTATCAAACCCTGGAAGCCCTTTCCCAGCAAGACCAGCCTTCCAGTCTTTTAATGCTGTGAAAAATAGAACACAGGAACTGGATGCGTGTAAGCACTCAGTATTTAGGACAACATCCCGCCCTCCACCCCCATATTAAGAGTCTTTCCTATAGCAAGATTTTTGTGCTGTGCATTCCTTGCAGGGGCAACTGGCTGCCCTGGAATGAGAACAAAGTCCAAGCTATGCCTAATTTCTCTGCCTCAGTTTTCTCCTCTGCAAAATGAGGCTAACGGATAAAATTGGACGAAGAGAGGCCTTACGCCCTTTCTGGTACTGAGACTGAGGTCTAAGGATCCGAGGCCAGAGGGTCTGATTTGCTCTCTAATCCTTTGCTTCTTGGGCTCGTTTTCCTCGTCTTATTTCAGTAACAAACTTACATTCAGCTAGCCTCGGAATTTCCTTAACAAACTTACATTCCGCTAGCCTGGTTTTCTTAGGAGCCGTCCACGGGGCGGAAGGCGTTAAAGTGCTAGGGATCGCCTCGCCCTAAGCAGTCTGAGGCCCGAGGCCTACGCGAGACCAGCCCTATGTCTCAATGGAAGCGGAGCTCGGCTCCGTTCCGGGGCGCCCAGCGAGTAAGGGGGCCACAGCCTAGACCCCGCCGCGGCCCTTTCACTGTCCGCGCAAAAGTGGCTCGCGAACCATATGGGGTGCGGGGCCCATCCCGCCAGCGGCCTCGCGTTCTCGGGACGCTTCCCCCGTCCCCCGCCCCCCTCCCCCGGAGACCGGGGCCTAGGGCGCTCCGGCCCACCCCAAGCTTCGGGACCGGCTGCTTCAAGGCTGCCTCCACCTCATCTCTCCCACCCGGAGCCACGGAAGCAAGTTCTGCCGTCCGCTGGCACCGCAGACCAACCAAAATCAGAGGCCCGCGCGCCCTCACCTCATGGCTGCGGCCGCAGCGCGGAAAGGAAAGACTTCCCTCGGTCCGGGATCCTCCCATTATCTGTGAAGGGGAGAGCCCATCCCCTGCTCCGCTCTCACCCGTATTCCCCACCCATCCTGGCATACCCTACCACGCTAAACTTACTCTTATTCTCTGTGAAGACCGAGATAATATAATCCTAATCTCGGGAATCGGCTTTAAACTCAAAAGATGTAGAAATAGATCCTTTCGGAAGGGCAAAGTGGTATAGTCCGACTTCCTACTGGGCATGCGCATCAAGGGCATCTGATCACGTGGGTAGTGGAAGCCGGAAGTCACGGCTGGATGGCGCAGGCTCGACGTAGTTTTGCTGGAGTGGCCTAGTCTTTGGGGGCGGTGTGGATTGTCTGGGGTGATACTTTCTTAGCGAAAAAATATTAGTGAATAGAGTAAGAGAAGACAACGAGGGGAGATATCAGTCAAGAGCAGCCTTTTAGTCACTCTCCCCGTACACTGGGAATCCCTGCAGCGCAGGATAGCTCGCCATAGTTTATGTTTTTGCGCCACTGTGGTCCTTAATCTCTTAGCGGTTCAGTCCACTCCTTCGAAAAGTGTACCTAATCCTAATATTCCTGTCATCTGTTGTGAAGACCAAATGAATTAACTTGCAAAAGAGGATGTTAAGACAAGCTCCTTGGTGACAGGAACCAGTCTTGTTTGGTTCTTGCTGTATGTGCCACAGGAGGTATGGAGCTTTGCCTATAGTAAGCATTTGAGAAATAGTGCATTGGCTGACTGAATGGATAGTTGTGAAGGTTAAAATAAATGGGATGACAGAGCCATCCACAGTTCTTTTCTCCTGCTCTGAAACACCCAATGCAAAAACCCAAAGAGAATATTCTGGGGTTCAAGAAACCTAGATCAGAATCTAGCTCTATCTCCTTGTTTGGCTCTGGCTGAGCACCCATCTCCATCACCTGAACTTTAATGACTGCTAAATGGAGCTGAGGGAAGAGAGGAGGGGGAGCAAAGCAAAATGCATGCCACGACTTCAAAACAACATGGATAGTGTTGTCCTCATTTTATAGCTGAGTCCTGAGGTAGCAGAAGCTGAACATCCAGGTCTTTCTGACTTCAAAACCAATGACTTTTCTGTCATACCAGGCTCTCTTGTGCCCAAGGGACAGATGGAAACCCTGCTCAGGGTTGGATCTGTTCATAGCACAGTGCTGATGTACTTCATACTTACTCTCCCTCAAAGTAATGGGATCAGAGAAACAATTTAAGCTGGCCATCCTTTTGTAGAATCCAGGGTGAGAAGGAATCAGTGTATTCCACAGCCTCTCCTCTACTAGGAGGCAGCAGGCTGGGCTTAATATTAGGGTCACTGAACCTGGGCAAAGCTTTTCCATTCTGCTTCTCATCTTCCCTCTTTGAGGACCAGGGCAAGGGGTAGAGAGGTAATAATTCCTCCTGCCATGAGAGACTTCTGTTCAGCGCCTTACAGCATCTCCAAATACCGGAGCAGTCCATCATCCTCCTAATAATCCCAGGAGACAAAGACACTACGGTACCAGCAACCCCATTTTATAGAAGTGTAGTGACTTATCCAGGGCCACATGACTGAGTGAGCCTGAACCAAATGGACACCAGAGCTGCTGTTGTTAACTCATCTCTATGTCCAAGGTGGGGCTCTAACTCACCACCCTGAGATCAGGAATCACATGCTCAAGGGACTGAGCCAGGCAGGTGCCCTAATACCAGAGATTTTGCCAGAGTCCCTTACTCCTTTTCTCTCCATAGGTGGTGGTGGGTGGGATCCAGGCCTTGGATATTTGACCCCAAATCAAGGATGAATGGGGAGCAATTCTAGGTCAAAAGTCTCTAGATCTGATTTTAGCCACTCTCTCAGCTCCACATTTCTCCCTCCTTTTTCCTCTCTCTCCCAAGAAATGGGCATTTTGCCTTCTGGAAGGGCCTGGGGGGATATGAGGGACAAAGCCAGAAGGACGCCTGGGTCCCTGGGGTTTCTTATTGCTCTCTGTGTTGGGACGACTCCCTTTGGACACTCTCATCACCCCAGCCTCAGCCTCAGTCTCAGACTCTGCCTCCACCTCCGGAGGGCATCGTCCTTTTGGAGGCAGAGGGGCCTTTCTGTTTGGTTCAAGGCAGCCTGTGACCACACCGGGGAGAAAGGAGTTAAAGCCAGGTCCTAGGATCAACGAGGGAAGTTCCAGCGGCCCACATTGGAGTGGAATGGGCAGACCCGCGAAGGGAGAGCGGTTTGGGACGGAAGCGTGGGGCGAGTCGGGGGGAGGGGGGGCGTGCCAATCCAAGCTTCACCTCCAGCGGCGCTCGGCATCCACCGGTAAACCGCGGTCCCCGGTCCCTGCCCCAAGGCCAGGCGTCACTTTCCTCCCGACCCCCCCGACCCAGAGTGGGCCGCTCTCACCCCAGGCCAGTTGGAGGCTGGCGCTGACCCACCTCCAGAGCCGGGAGGGGCGTGCCTCCCTCCGGCCGCCCTCCCATTGTCTGTGCGGAGCCCGCGGAGGGGCTGCGAGGGGCGGGGCCGGGGCGGAGGAAGGGCGGAGGGAGGGAGGGAGGGGCAGGTGGGAGCGGAGGGGGCGGGGGGAGATGCTGAGGCTTCAGGGGAGGAGGAGGCGGCGGCGGCAGAGGAGAGAGCGGGAGGAGGGACGCGAGGCAGGAAGAGGGCAGCCGAAGGCCGGGCCAGGTGGCTGGAGCGGGCACCGGCTGCGCTGCGTGGCTCTCGGTTCCGACGGCCTCTCTCATGCGCTGAGGGCGCCCGGCTGGGCCGGACCGGCGGCCGGAGGGGAGGCTCCTCTCCATGGTCCAGAAGACCAGCATGTCCCGGAGCCCTTACCCACCCTCCCAGGAGATCCCCATGGAGGTGTTCGACCCCAGCCCGCAGGTGAGGTGTGGTGGCCGGGCCCGAGGGCAGGGGGCCGCTCCCGCGGACCTTGTGGGGTCGGCTCAAGGGACGCGGGGAAGGAGTTATGTGCCCGGAGCGGAGGGGCGAGGGGTGCCTGCGCGCCCCCAGTCCCTGCCGGTTAATGATTGATGGGCGCTTGGCCTGGAGTTGGGCTGCGGTTTGGCGGAGCAGGGAGGGGGCGGTCGGGCCGCCTGTCACCCTCGCCTCCGCTCCCTCGCGTCAGTGTCCCTGCTGCTCTGGTACTGGCTCCAGGGCTGGAGAGTGGGTTTGCTGGCGGGGCATCCTGGGGTTGAGGGAGGCTAGAGAGAGAGAGCTCAAGCAAGGGGGCGACGCAGAGCACGTTAGGGGGGCGACAGGCGGGGGTGGGTGGGGCGGGGGTGGCACTGGGAGATGGCCGAGGCGGTGGTCAGGGCGGTGCCAGCAGGCCTTCGGAGCCGCAGACACGGGCCTTTCGAGGGTGGGGAAGGGGCCGGCCCCGGGCTAGGCCCCCATCCTGGCACCTCAGCTACATCCTCCTGTTGGAACGCCTTCCCTCCCCCAACACCCACGTTATCTTTCCTTCTCCACCCCCCTCCCCTCCCCAGCCTTAGAAAACGCCTCCAAAGTTTGGAAAGTTGGATGGATGCCAACTCACTGTCCTGGAGGGGAGAAAGCCCTGTTACCTGGGGGCTGGGGGGGGGTGTCTGCGGCCCACCCCCAGTCACACTTTGCGGGTACCTCGGGTTATCCCCAGGAAGGGGTGTTCTTGGGTGTGGTGCGGGCCCACGGAGTGACCAGCAGGGTCTGGGGTGACTGGTCAGAGTCTAGCGTGGTCGCGCCAAGGGATTTCTCTGGGACAAGGCCATTCTCCAATCTGGCAACATCCCAAGGGTAGGATACCATTAACTCTTTTCTTGCTGTGACCAGCCTGGAGCAACTGAAATCACCATGAAAATGTGGTTGATGGGCATGTGGTGGGGGGGGTCAGTTTAGACCTAAAAATACCTCCCTTCTCCACCCTAGGCCCCTTGGAGCCTGGGAGGCAGCTGACTGGGGCCTTCCTTTCAGCTGTCCCTTGTCTCTCTGGGTGCCACTCCCTTTTTCCATCCTGGGGTGGTGGTGATGGTATGAAAGAGAGTCTGGGGCTCACTGGAGGATTCTCTTAAGTTTGTAAGGATCCTTAGTCCTAGAGGTTGGGTATGTGTTTGGTTTGAGAGAAGGGGATGGGAAGGAGGAATTTTGAAGGGTTCCCAGGTACCTTTCTCTCCCATCTACCCATGCTCCTTCTTGTACTCAGGCCCAAGGAACCAGAGCCTCCAGTCCGATCATGTCTTATCTAGCTTCTTGGGCAAAGAAACTCTAGGATAGGGGCTGGGAGCATGGGTCTGGAGGGCCTGAACCCCCCACCATCTCTCCCCAACACACTCTGGACTGGCCTGGGGCCAAGTGTGTATGTGAGTTAGGGAAGGCAAGGATGAGCCCCCTTGACAGGAGGCCTGGAAATACCTGAATGTGTGGCTGCTTGAGAGGTCAGGCAGTGTCCGCTCCACTCAAGCCAGAAGCCCAGCCAGTGAGGCTGAGCTAGCCTACCCCCGGGCCTTGTGGGGGCTGTGCCCTAGTCTTGTCTTGGGGCAGGGCCAAGGAGCATTCAGATTGATGCAGCCTGGTGGGAACTTGCTATGGGCAGTGGCTGCCAGGGGTTAGAGAGTGGAAGCTTGAGTCCTCTCCCCCTTGGGGAGAGGTGTGACCACCGTGTTGATGAAGAGGGGCCTGAGAAACAGTCCTGCTGGTGTTGGTGGGGAGGGGGGCTGTGTTGTTAAACCTGCCCCCATGACTCTGGGCTGGGTTGGGGTTAGATGTTTCCTTTCCAAATATAGTTCCATGCCCCATCTCTTGGGCCCCCCTTCCCCAGAAATCTGGTTTTGGGTCTCTAGGAACTGAGAGCTGTCACTCCCCTCCCCACTCTGCGGAAAATGAAGGCAAGAATCGGGTTCAGGATAAGCCAAGCTGGGCCCAGGTTGGCGATTCCTTGTCACTCTGGGGGCCACAGGCACAATCAGCCCCCCTCTGCTCCAGCGGAGAGGGAAAGGGCGGGGGACTTTCCCCAGCTCTCTCTGCCCCCCTCACACTGCAGGCAGCCTCTCCCTTCCCCTGAGGACTCTGCAGCCTGCCCAGCATCTTAATTAGCTTTGCTGCCTAATGAGTCTCCAGCTTCTCAGCGCCTCCCTGTTCCCAGTCTCTCTGGCTTGGTTTGGGGGTTTCTGGGTGTGCTTCCTAAGGTTCTCTCCCACTGTCCCCCTACCCCAAGGCTGTGGTCTGGGCCCTCCCTCCCCCCGGGCTGTACCATCTCTGGAAGAAGATGGGGTGGTGGGGCTGCTCAGATCAGGGAATGATATTCCCAAAGCTTGGCTGTAGCTCTGGGCCTGATGGGATGAGGGTTGGGAACGGTCCTTTCTGATTCCACTCTTGTCCATTCCTGGCTTCCCCAGGGCAAATACAGCAAGAGGAAAGGGCGGTTCAAAAGGTCGGATGGGAGCACATCCTCGGATACCACGTCCAACAGTTTTGTCCGCCAGGTAATGGGGAGGCTGGGCTGAGAGGAAGGAGGTGGGCTGCTTGGTGGAGACCAGCATTGGTGAGCTGGGGCTGAGGCTTTTCTCCAGGCACCCTCCCCCTGTCATTTGTCACCTGGCCGGAACCACCCCATCACCCTTCCCCTGGCGACCTCTTCTACACACACTGTCAGTCTGCACCCACTCCCTCAGCCCCCGCCCTGCCCCTCCCCCAGCTCCAGGCACCAGCCCCTGCTGCCTGCCTGCGTCATCTCATTCAGGGACAGCCTGGCCTGCCTCCTAGCTTGCTTCGGGCTGTCACCCACTCCCCCTGCCGGCTGTCTGCTTCCATGTCCTCCCCCAGAACCTGTGACAGCGTGGGGTAGAGGCAGAGCCTAAGAGATGAGGAGCCAGGTCCTTTGGGTCCGTGGAGCCCTGGTGAGGTATGGCAACGAGGAAACGCCCTCCTGCCCGTCCAGCTGACTGTTCTTGACTATGCAAAGAGAAAGTGTGTTGGAGGAGGTGAGGGCAGGAAGGGTTTGGTTTTAGAGAGGACTATAGCACAGCACCCCTGGCTGCAGGAGGCTGGATAGCTTTCTGGGGTCTTTTCTCAGTCAGGAAGGTGCCATTCTCCTCTCTGTTCGCACTCTCAACCCCAGGCCATCTCAGGCTCAGGGAGAGGCAGCCACAGAACCATGTGGTTGCTATGACTACAGAGCATCTCAACAAAACCTGGTACCCAAAAAAGGCGAGAGAGGCTTGGGATCAGACAAGGAAAGGGAGTAAGTTGAAAGGGGAAATGGGCAGGGCATATGAAGGCAGAGGACAGTCCTCCTCAGGGAGAGGGTGGTGCCAGGTACACCCACTGACTGATTCCAGGTTGTGGAATGAGGCCCTTTATGACTCTTCTGTCTCCACTTGACAGAAAAGAGCCCTTGGTTCCTTCATTCAGTGTTTACCCCCCCCCCCCCCCCCCAGGGCATCAGACCCCCAGCCTTCAGTCCTTCCTCCTCTCAGCACATGTGAGCCCGGGCCTGACTTGAGAGGGTCAGACAAGGAGACCTTCATCCCAGCATCTTCTAAGTACACAGACAGACAGGAAGTCCTTTCTTCAGTCTTTTCCTCATCCCTCCTGTTGCAGGACTGGGCCAGGGCCAGAGCCAGGAGGAATGACGCTATGCTCGGTGTAACTCCTCTTGACAGAAAAGAGCCCTTGGTTCCTTCATTCAGTGTTTACCCCCCCCCCCCAGGGCATCAGACCCCCAGCCTTCAGTCCTTCCTCCTCTCAGCTCCCTAGCTCTGACCCCTAGTAGGTGGCAGGGAGTTGGTTGGGGCGGGGGCGGGGGGGGGGGGGAGCAGGCCTTGCCACATCTCTGAGCTAAATATACCCTAGCAGTTTGCACATGTAGCAACTCTGCTTGTAACTTGAGCCCCCTGGGGGAACGGGCAGTTTGGGCCACCCCCTAGGCCGGCAGGGCCAGGTACTGAGGGCGCCGGGATGGAGGCGCCCAGCCGGACCCTCATAGTGGTGAGCTAGGGATGGGGTGGGAATCGGGGTGGGTGGGAGCAGGCCCAAAGGGATAGCTGATGGGGGGAACCCTCACTCTAGCCTGTCTCCTTGCCTCCTTGCTGTTCACCCTGCTCCTGCCATTTCTGATATGTCTACTGCGTGCGCGTGAGTTTCTGCACGTGTGCGTGCGCGTGCGTGTGTGTGCGTGCGTGTGCGCGTGCGCATCTCTTGTAAGGATCAGTAAATGCCTGTCTGCCATGCTGTCTCTGGGTCTCTTTCTCCGGCTCTCTGGGCATCTGTCTCCCTGATTCTTAGTGCTCTCATCAGGACGGGTGGAGAGTGGAGATGAGCTGGTTTTCACCCTCCTTCACTTTTGTCTTCTCCAGCTCTTGTTAGTGACCCCCACACCCACCCCAATCTTGCACCTTCACAAGTCTCCCATTTTTGTGATTTGGCTGGAAAAGGAGTGGGCAGCCTCCCTAGCTAATGACAGGACCCTCTGGGGAAGTTGGGACTTTGTTTTCTCCCTTTCCCAGGTCCCCCAGGCATTCCTGGCCAAGTGACCCTTTCATGGCCTCAGGAAAGACCCCCGCCATGGATGCAGTCCAGCTCTTCCTCCGCATCCCTTCCTGCTCCTGTCCCCACTCCACCCCATTTGTGTAGTCACACAGATGCACACCTCCTGGCTCCTGCCCTCATGTGCCCCACACAGTCAGGGACATTCACATCTAGGGTGCCCTCCCCCGCCTCCCGGCTGCGCTTAGGTGCACCTGTCTGTGTTCAGTTGTGCATATCCAGCATACTGGAGAGCACCCTCCTAAATGCACTCGAAGTTGCACACCCAAGCACGCCTGTGAATAAGCATGTTCATCGATACTTTGGGTCTCACCCATGCGCCTGCATCCCTGAGGGAACTCCTTGTGCTCTGGGTTGGTCCACATGGTCAAGGCCAGCTTCCTGGCATAGCCAGACTTGTGGACCTGCTGAGACCCTAGCAGCCAGCAGCCCTAGTATCAGAGCAAGGCCTGCTCCATGTTCTGTTCTTCACTTGCCTCTTTCGCCTGCACTACACCAGGACTCTTGGGTTCTCTTTTTAGATCTTGTAAGAGCCTGAGGATTGGGGTTCCTCTGATTCTGGCCAGGGAAGTAGGATGTTCTCTCCTCTCACCTTTGAGCAGAAGATAGCAAAATTTTTGGTGGCCCCATCCTGCAGTACAGGCTGCCCACTGCCAATGGTGCAGAGAGCTCAGGCCTATGCTAGTGGCTACTGTCCCTGGAAGGACTCAGTGGGCTTCTCTTGAGTCTGTCTCAGCCCATGTGGTCTTGGGGACAGGGGAGGGAAGGAGGAACAGGGAGTGGAGACTTGTCCCCTGGCACTCCTCCCCTGCACTGTGCCCCTATCAAGTTCCCACCCCTCCCTGGGCCCCAAGCAGCTGTCCTGGGACCTGCTTTAACCCCCTGCTTGCTTCTGTCACCCTTCCTAGGGCCACAGTTTTCCCAGGGGCCTGCCAATCTCAGTCCCTGGTTCTTCTCATCTAATACCACCTTTTCCTAGTCCTTGTGGCATCACGCTGGGGTGGCTGGGGCTTGAGGGATCCATGATGGGTGGCCCCTCTGTGCCTTCCAAGGCCCAGGAACCGGGAGGCAGTGTGGGCCCTGAGTCAGCCTGGTCTGTTTTTAGGGCTCGGCGGAGTCCTACACCAGCCGACCCTCGGACTCTGACGTGTCTCTGGAGGAGGACCGGGAAGCCCTAAGGAAGGAGGCAGAGCGCCAGGCATTAGCCCAGCTCGAGAAAGCCAAGGTGAGAAATACAAAATCAGGGGGCTGTGCTGGTGCTATTTCCCCCATCCCAGGCCTTAGAGATGGGCTGAATAGACCCAGGGTCAAGTTTTGGCCCTGACACTTCTCAGCTGGTATACCCCAAGGCCTCGATGTGCCCCTGTCTTACAGCTGTAAAATGTGGGCTATACTACTTGCCTTCTTGTATAGTATAATAGGTGCTTAATAGTGTTGCCACATGTAATAGGAACTTGAGACTCTCCATTTCTTTCTGGAGTCCAGTGTGTGCTGGGCTGATGTGCTGGGCTGATCCTCATTAGCTGTGTGATCTCAAGCGAGCTGCTTAACTTTTCTGAACTTTGGTCTCCTCATTCATTAAAATGAAGATAATAATAGTAGTTAACATTTATTTATAAGGATTTTATTTATTTGACAGAGAGAGACACAGTGAGAGAGGGAACACAAGCAGGAGGAGTAGGGGAAGGAGAAGCAGGCTTCCTGCCGAGCAGGAAGCCCAATGCAGGGTTCGATCCCAGGACCCTGGGATCATGACCCGAGCTGAAGGCAGATGCTTAATGACTGAGCCACCCAGGTGCCCCCCACCTTTTTTTAAAAAAATTTTTAAGATTTAATTTAATTTTTTTTTTTTTTTTTTTAAATAATCTCTACACCCAATATGGGGCTCAAACTCACAATCCTGGGATCGAGAGTCATGTGCTCCACTGACTGAACCTGCCAGGTGCTCCTAGCAGTTAACTTCCCAAGGTTTTTGTGGTGAATAAATGAGGTAATGCTTGTAAAACATGTAACATGGGCCCTGGCACAGTAAATGTATCTGCAGTTATTATTATTATTATTACTAATATTCTTTCCAGATGTCATTCCAGGCTACTATGTCCAGTCCCCAGTGGCCCCCTCCATTCTGAGAAGGCCAAATTCTATTTTTTTTTTTTAACTGTGAAATTTAGCATATAATCAGGAAAACTACTTAAATCATTCAGTATACTTTCTAATGATCAACACAAAAAAATCTCCACATCATCCCCATCCCGTCCAGTACGTCGTGACTTAACCCTCCTGTTGTCATTCTCCCTGTGCACCTCTAGACCAAGCCGGTGGCATTTGCCGTGCGGACAAATGTCGGCTACAACCCATCTCCTGGGGATGAGGTGCCAGTGCAGGGAGTGGCCATCACCTTCGAGCCCAAGGACTTCCTGCACATCAAAGAGGTGGAGAGAGCACTTGGTGTCTGGAAGGGTGGGGGCGAGGGGCGGTGCAGGGTAGCAGGTACCAGGAGAGGGGCAGCTGGAGCTCTAGCGGAAAGACTTCTGAGCCTAGCAGAGCTTGGCTGAATCTACTGTGTGACCTTAGAGAAATCTCTTCCCCTCTCTGAGCCTCTAACTTTCATTGGTAAAATGGGGTGGCGATGCCGAGGTCACACGGCTTTCGAGAGGGCTTGGGATAAGATCTGTAAGGGGAGTGGCAGAGTGCAGGTACATGTGGGTGTCAGCATTTGCTCCTCTTCCTGCCTTTCCAGAGTGCAGTGAGCCCATGGTGGGATGAGGACCTGCTGGGGGTGGGGTGATCTGTGGCCTGAGTCCCGGTCCCAGGGTTGTTCTGAGACCTGGGGGCTGGCTCTTTGCGGGGGCGGGGGTGCCACCCCCTGGGGAGGCTTGGCAGGTCCTGGGGTGGTTTCCCCCTAGGGTGGCTGCTGACTTGCCCCTCCACGCTCCCTCTTGGTCTCTCCCACCCCATCTGCTGTGACTGTCCGCAGAAATATAATAACGACTGGTGGATCGGACGACTGGTGAAGGAGGGCTGTGAGGTTGGCTTCATCCCCAGCCCCGTCAAGCTGGACAGCCTGCGCCTCCTGCAGGAACAGAAGCTGCGCCAGAACCGCCTCAGCTCCAGGTGTCTAGCTGGGGACCGCAAGGGGGTCCTCCAACTGGGACTTGGGCGCAAGGGTTGACCACTTGCCCTGAGGGCCCAGCCGCCTGCGGGTGTCACCCGTGGGGCTGGAGAATCTCCAAGGGGAGTGGGGGGCAGGCAGCCTGTGAGAGAACAAGCTTCCTCCGCCCTCACGCCCACCCCTCCGCTCACAGCTCCGTTTGCCTCTCTGCCCACACAGCAAATCAGGTGACAACTCCAGTTCCAGCCTAGGAGATGTGGTGACTGGCACCCGCCGCCCCACGCCCCCTGCCAGTGGTAAGAGCTGCTGCCACCTTAGGGAACTGCGGTGGTGGGGCAGGGGAGCTCCTGGGTGGGGTGGTCTCCGTACTGCCTATCCCCTCCTTTCCATGCAGTAGGGGGCACCCCAGTCCTCAATCCTCCAAACACACCCAGCGGTACCCTCCCCCGTGAAGGTACCCCCCCCCCCCGTGAAGAGTAGGACACCCCCTCATGCTGGGCCTGTCGGTGCCCATTCTCTCATGTCTCTCCTTCCCCTTTCTTTGGGAGCTCCATCTCTCTACCTGACTCCCCTGCCCCATCCCCATCCATTTCTTCTAGCTCTGTTCCATTCACCTCTTCTTCTTTCTTTTTTCCCCATCCCATTCCTGCCTTCTGTACTTGTGTCTCCATGTCCATCCACTCCTCCCCACCTCGCCTCCCTCCTCTCTCCTGACTTCGGTCCAGGTAATGAGATGACTAACTTAGCCTTTGAACTAGACCCCCTAGAGCTAGAGGACGAGGAGGCAGAGCTCGGGGAGCAGAGCAGCTCTGCCAAGACTAGTGTTAGCAGTGTCACCACCCCGCCACCCCATGGCAAACGCATCCCCTTCTTCAAGAAGGTAATTCTTGCTGGGTTCTGGCAAGAGGGCAGGGGGTCAGGGCCCAGCTCTTTGGTAGTGGGAAGGGCCAGAACAGATTCAGGTGCAGCTCTGGCCTGGTTCTTTGGGGAGCAGAGCCTTCTACCAAGAAGCAGGGAGGGCTGGCATGGCACCAGGAATAGGCACGTCCAGCTTCACGCACCAGCCCACCCTGGCCCACCCCCAGGAAGGGATGTTTCCTGCAGTTGAAGCACCCCTTCCCTTGGAAGGCTGTACCCTCTTGCCCCAGCACCACGGGAAGCAGGGGCTGGTAGTAACGAAACTGGGATGTTCCGTGTCTGCCCTCCACCCCCGTGTGTGATGGGGAGAGTGGAACGGTGACCCCTCTTTATCTTTTTTGGACTCCGTGGGGCTAGGGTGGGCACATGGGGGTCTACTGGCTGCACAGCGGGACAGTTTAAGGAATGCTTACAATGGGCAGGTTGGACTGTGCTAGAGGCAGGAGATGGGGACCAAATTATGGGCTGTCACCCTTTCCAGAACTTTTCCCAAGACCCAGAAAGGGGAAGGGCATGTCAGAATATTCCCAAGTCCACTGGACTGACTGTCAGTCCTTCTCCCAGCCCTGATCTTGGGCCATCTCTGGCTCCCCCTTGGCACGGGGTCCCATCCCCTCTCTCTGGCTCTGTCTGTCACTAACACGCATGCCTTGTTATCTCTCCTCGTCTGCCCGCTCTCCCTCCCTCTCTTGTCCTGGCTCCTTCCTTGCCCTCTGCCCCTGCCTGGGTGCCCTTCCCTCTCTCTCCCGCTCCCCACTCTTGGCAATCTCTGGACCCAGCCAAACAGAAGCAGAAGTCGGTGAGTATCACAGCTTTCTGTGTCCCCATCCCCACCCCCTGGGATGAGCTAGTGGGACCTTCTAACACCCATTCTCGTGGCCTCCCCACCCCCCCCCATTTCCCTCACCCTGGTTCTCCTTGGCCATCCCTCCTGATCCCCCACATCTGGGCTCTGGGAGCAGGGGGAGGAGAGGATGCATGGGGGAGCCTGGAGGCTGGGGAAGAGGGGCTAATGCCATCTCCACTGTGGGGTTCCCCCTCCCTGCTTCCACCTCAGACAGAGCATGTGCCCCCCTATGACGTGGTACCTTCCATGAGACCCATCGTCCTGGTGGGACCGTCGCTCAAGGGCTACGAGGTAGGAGCCCATAGAGGGGAGTGGACCCAGAGGGGCCCAGACCTCTAGAAAGATGCTACAGAAAGGTTCAGACTCCAGGGAGATCCCCTGGAAGGGCCCAGATTCCCAGGGTATCTCTCCAGAGGGCTACAGACTTTCAGAGAAGCCCCCAAAGGAGCCTGACCCACAGGGAGACCCAGAAGGGTCCAGTCTGCCTCCCCCAAGACACCCCTGAGAAGGCTCTTCCCAGAGAATCCACCTAGAAGAACCTTTGGAATCAGAGACCCCATTGGAAGTTCCTCAGACCCAGAAGGAACCCCCCACTTCCCCCAGGGGCCCATTTATCTCAGTTATTAAAGTAGAAAATGGAATGTGAGGGTGTACGTACTTAGCAGCCCACCCTTTCTGAGTGGCTTTAAATACCTGACTTCCTCCCCCACCCCAACCCCCAACCTCAGGTTACAGACATGATGCAGAAAGCTTTATTTGACTTCTTGAAGCATCGATTTGATGGCAGGTAAGACCCTGGGAGCTGGCTCCCCACTCCCACTGTGGTCCTCTGCTGCTGGGGATGGGCAGGGTGGGTTTGAATGATGATCCTAGGCTTCCTTGGACTGAAGGCTAGGAGGCAGGCCTGGAGCCTGGGGGTGTGGGGAGGGCACTTGAGCCCACCCTGACCCCTTATTCCCCTTGCTCCATCCCTCAGGATCTCTATCACTCGTGTGACAGCGGACATTTCGCTGGCTAAGCGCTCGGTCCTCAACAACCCCAGCAAACACATCATCATTGAGCGCTCCAACACACGCTCCAGCCTGGGTGAGCCCACCCTGCGATGTGGGAGGGGAGGGTGGAAGGGGTGCATCTCCAGAAGGGTTGGATTGTCTGTTGCTTCTTGGGGAGGCCCCCCTACATTCCCCCTTCCCCGTGACTCCGTGCCCCGCAGCTGAGGTTCAGAGCGAGATCGAGCGAATCTTCGAGCTGGCCCGGACCCTTCAGTTGGTCGCTTTGGATGCTGACACCATCAACCACCCAGCCCAGCTCTCTAAGACCTCACTGGCCCCCATCATTGTTTACATCAAGATCACCTCTCCAAAGGTGGGTGTGAGAGCCTGACCCTAGTGGGGACAGGAGTGCTCTGGAGTTGGGTGGCCTGTATTTCAGTCCCAGCAACTACTTATTAACTGTGTGACCCAATCTCCCTGAGCCTTATTTTCTTCCTCTGTAAAACTCCATCAAATGGACATTGTGAAAATCGAACCTAATGTGCATGCTTAACACTTAGCAAAGGGTCTGGTATAATGTGCCCCATCATGTATTAGCTGGTATAAGTATCATTATAGGGTCATGCAGGCCAGCCCCCTGTCTCCACTCTGGTTGACCTCCCAGGCTTGGTCCAGAAAACCGTGCTTTTTTTTGGTCACAGTGTCACCCAACTACTTGGCAGTTGGGAGGTCTTTTCTGTCATTTGATTTTGTCCCTTTTTGCTGCATTGTCCTTTCTTGGACCTTGATAGAGATGAATCGGTAAGAAGGCTGATTTACTTCTTTTTTCGTGTTGCAGCTCTGTGAGTTTCCCCTCCTAGGCGTTGGTGGGGGTTTGAGAAACATGGAGGGCGAGTTCAGGTGAAGGATTTGAAGTGAGAAAACAGCATTAGGTTCAAGCCTTTGCCCTGGTTGACTTATTCATTCATTCATTCACTTTTGTTGTTTGTTTGGTTGTTGTTTTGTTATTGAGCTTGGGATCTCTGGAGGATTTATTTGGCCTCTGAGCCTCAATTTCTTCACCTGTAAAATGGGAATTAAAGTCCCTCCCTTATTATTGTTGAGGGGATTTGAGGTAATGATGGAAAGAGGCCCGAGTTCTGTCTGATTCATGACTGACAAGCAAGGGTAATAACTGTTCTCATTTTAGGGGCGCCTGGGTGGCTCAGTCATTAACTCAGGTCATGATCCCAGGGTCCTGGGATTGAGCTCCTTTGGGCTCCCTGCTCTGTGGGAAGCCTGCTTCTCCTTCTCTCACTCCCCCTGCTTGTGTTCCCTCTTTCGGTGTGTCATTCTCTGTCAAATAAATAAATATAATATTTTTTTAAAAATTCCCATTTTGGAACACACCCTATGAGCAGAACACCCAGGTACCCTGACCTTTCTGAGTCCTAAGTTTCTAAGGAGTAGAAAGAGGAAAATAGGATTGAAGTCCTTCCTGGGGTGGTTGAAAAGATCTAATGAGTTAATGGACACAAAAACACTTTGTGAGCTGGGAAGTGACTGATCCTTCCATTTCTCCCAGAGGCACTGACCGAGGTGAAGGGTGGGGACTCTGGAACCAGGGCACCCGGAGTTAATGAACCAGCACTGCTACTCCTTGCTCTGTGCTCTTTTGGCAAAGTCACCTAACTTCTCTGTGCCTATTTCCTCTCCTGCAAAATAGGGATCCTCATGTGGTGGTTGTGAGGATGACATAGGTGGATTAAGCATGCAAAACACCCAGACCTACTAAGTACTGTATCTATTCTTTTTCTTTTCTTTTCTTTTTTTCTTTTTTTTTTTTTTCAAAGATTTTATTTTTTATTTGACAGACAGAGATCACAATTAGGCAGAGAGGCAGGCAGAGAGGAAGAGAAGCAGGCTCCCTGCTGAGCAGAGAGCCCAATGCAGGACTCGATCTTAGGACCTTGGGATCATGACCTGAGCCAAAGGCAGAGGCTTTAACCCACTGAGCCACCCAGGCGCCTCTTTTCTTTTCTCTTTTTAAAGATTTTGTTTATTTATTTGACAGAGAGAGATAACACAGAGGGAACACAAGCAGGGGGAGTGGGAGAGGGAGAAGCAGGCTTCCTGCCGATCAGGGAGCCCAACGCAGGGCTCGATCCCAGGACCCGGGATCATGACCTGAGCCAAAGGCAGATGCTGGACTGAGCCACCCAGGCACCCCCCGCTTCTTAAAGATTTTTGTTTTGAAATAATTCCAAATCTAGGGGTGCCTGGGTGGCTCAGTGGGTTAAAGCCTCTGCTTTCAGCTTAGGTCGTGGTCCCAGGGTCCTGGGATCGAGCCCCATATCGGGCTCTCTGCTCCACGGAGAGCCTGCTTCCTCCTCTCTCTCTCTGCCTGCCTCTCTGCCTACTTGTAATCTCTGTCTGTCAAATAAATAAATAAAATCTTAAAAAAAAAAAGTAATTCCAAATCTAGAGAAAGGTTGCCAGAATAGTACCAGGAACTGCCATTCTTTGAATGCCCTTCACTCAGATTCAGTAATTTTTTTAACAGCTTTATTGAGATCATTCACACACCATTCAATTCAGCCATTTAAAGTATATTACTTAGTTTTCTTCAGATTCACTAATTGTGAACATTTTGCCACATTTACTTTATGTATGTGTTATATATATATGTGTATTTATATATATTTTTTCCTTCTGAATCATTTGAGAGTAGGTTGAAGATACCATACCATGTCTTTATTCCTAAGTATTTCAACGTGTATTTCTTAAGAACCAAGGCCATTAATCTACATCACCACAGTACAGTTGCCAAATTCCAGAAATATTTTAGTCCTTCATTTTTCAGTTGCCCCAATAATGCTCTTTATGGCAGTTTCTCCCTTGATCCAGGATCATGTGTTACATTTAGTTGCCTTATCTCTTTAACATTCTTTTTTTTTTTTTTTTAGATTTTATTTATGTATTTGAATGAGAAAGAGCTTGAGTGAGAGAGAGAGAGAGCACAAGTAGTGGGAGGCAGAGAGGCAGAGGGAGAGGGAGAAGCAGACTCCCCGCTGAGCAGAGAGCCCTGCTTGGGGCTCAATCCCAGGCCCCCGAGATCATGCCCTGAGCCAAAGGCAGGTGCTTAACCCATTGAGCCATCCAGATGCCCCTCTCTTTCACATTCTTAAGCCGGAACAGTTCCCCAGCCTTTCTTGGATTTTTATGACACTGCCATTTTTGAAGAGTATAGACCACAGACTTTGTAGACTGTTCCCCGGTGTGGGAGTGACCCATCAAAGATGGCTGCCGCTGTTCCCGTGCGGATGCCTGCCTGGACAGTGAAGGCTCTAAAGGTGACAGGGATCAGGAAGGTGAATCACTGCCTTTCAGAGAGCCACTTCCCAGGAGAGGCTGGCATGAGACCCGGGAGAGAGCCTGAGCATTGTGTTAGGATGGACATAGGCCTGGCGAGGTCATTTCGGAAGAGGTGGTCAGGGCTCAGAGTCATCTAGCATCCCTCCCTCCCTCCCCAGCCCTGACACGCTGGCTCTACCCAGGACCTGCTTCTCTGACTTGGTGCTCTGCGAGGTCCCTCTAGCTCCTCTTCTTTCCCCCCAAACCAGGTACTTCAGAGGCTCATCAAGTCCCGAGGGAAGTCTCAATCCAAACACCTCAATGTCCAAATAGCGGCCTCAGAGAAGCTGGCGCAGTGTCCCCCCGTGAGTGCCCAGACCCCGGGAAAGGGGGGATATTTGGGTTCTTCTGTTTCCTCTGGCCTGCATGAGAGACAGAGTGACCAGGAGCACCAGGGTGGGGTCTATGGGAGTGAACTGGTCTTCCGGGAAAAGAGCGCTGGACAGGCAGTCAGAGATGGCTTTTGAGCCCCAGAAGCCCACTTCTGTGTGGGGCGTCAAGCCAGCCTCCAGACTTGGTTGCCTTATACCTAAGACGAGAGGGTTGGACTGTCTGGGTGCCAAGACCTTTTGTAGTTCTGCCAGTGGCTATATCTGAGAGTCTTCCTGAGTCCTCTTCCTGGACATCCAGAGGTTTCTTTTTAACTTTGTCCTTCAACCCTTTGACTCCACCCACTGCACCCAGGCCACACCCTCACCCCCTCGGTCACGCCCGGCTCATCCCAGCCCCGCCCCTAACCCCGCCTCCGCAGGAAATGTTTGACATCATCCTGGACGAGAACCAATTGGAGGATGCCTGCGAGCACTTGGCCGAATATTTGGAAGCCTATTGGAAGGCCACACACCCGCCCAGCAGCACTCCGCCCAATCCGCTGCTGAACCGTACCATGGCTACTGCAGCTCTGGCCGCCAGCCCTGCCCCTGTCTCCAACCTCCAGGTACAGGTGCTCACCTCACTCAGGAGAAATCTCAGCTTCTGGGGCGGGCTGGAGGCCTCGCAGCGGGCCAGGTCCGTGCCCCAGCAGCAGGAGCATGCCATGTAGGTGTCCCACCCATCTCCCCTCCTGCCCAAGGCTCGGAATTGGAGCTCAGGGAACATGGGGAAGAAGGGAAGAGGTTTATTTTGTAAAAAATGTGGTGAGTGGCAGCTTCTGGTGTCTGTGGTTTTTGATGGGATGGGGTGGGGGGGGCCTCCCTCGCCCTGGCCTGTCCCATAGGACTACAGCTGCTGCCTAAGGGCTTTTGGATATGAGGCCTGATTGGGGCATTATTATAAGACAGGTGATTAGGAGAAAAACATATGGAAGACTGATATTTTCCTTCACTGGACTTCACAGTCATTTTGTTTTTATTTTTTAAATTTTTTATTATTATTATTATTATTATTATTATTATTTTTAAGTAAACTCTACACCCAAAGTATGCCTTGAACTCACAACCCTGAGATCAAGAGTTGCATGCTCTACCAAGTGAGCCAGTCAGGCCACCGCCCCCCCCACCCCCCCGCATTTTAGACCCAATTCTCTCAGAGCCCTAATCCCAGGAGTTTCCTGAGAGGGGACCCAGAATGAAGCATCTTGTATGAGTTGATGCCCTATCTTCCATCCTTCTCCCAGTGAAAGAGATTCCGGGAAAGGCCCTCCTATGGGGGCCCTGCCCTAGGCTGGACCTCCTCCCCTGGGAGCTGCTTCCCATCTCTGAGTTCACACCATTAAGTATTTGGTTCTAGATTAGAGCCAGGAGAAAGCCATGAAATCATTCTAAGACCATTGCTTTTCAGATTTGTTTTCAGTAACAGAGCTCATTTGTTCATTGAAACTTCTTTTTTTTTTTTTAATTTTTTTAATTTGTTTGACAGAGAGGGAGATCACAAGTGGGCCAAGAGGCAGGTGGGGGGCGGGGAGCAGGCTCCCTGCTGAGCAGAGAGCCAGATGCGGGGCTCAATCCCAGGACCCTAAGATCATGACCTGAGCTGAAGGCAGAGGCTTAACCCACTGAGCCACTCAGGTGCCCCTTCATTGAAACTTCTAAGGAAGCTCAGTATATAAAGTGTTCTTGCTCTGCTCAGAGGGAGCTGGTGGCTTGGCTTCCATTTCACCTCCACACGGACCCCTGAAGCACTTCTGTGCCCTTCCCACCACCTCAGGTCTCCAGAGAACAGCTTAGAAACTGCTGGTCTAATCCCAATCATACCATCACAGAGAAACTGGGTCATAGAGAGGAGAGTCATTTGCTCAGGGTCACACAGCTTGAAGTGGCAGGGGATGACACTAGAACCCAGGCCTTCTTGCACCCCACCCAGCTGCCTCTGTGGTGGCTGTGACCATCAGATCGCCTTTATGTGGCATTTGGACCTGAGGGTGTTGGGCCACCTCATTGTCTCTGGGGGCAGGGGAGGGGGAGGGGATTGTGTGTGGAGGGGGCAGGGGGGTGGGGACCCCTCAGCTTTCCCCAGGCTGCTGCTTTGGTTTTTTGCTGGGGTCAGGGCAGGAATCCTATCAACCTTGGAGACTTTGTCCTCTGGCTAGGGAATGGATGGGGGAGGCATGGGGCTGTGGAAGCCTGTGATTAGGGTCTGGTTTGAGCTGAAGGAGCTGGGGTTAGTGAGCTCATGCTGCAGTCCCCTTAGTATATTTGGAAAATTGGGGCAGTGACTAACTCAATCAACCACTAACGAGTGGTGATGCTAATGAGCTGTTAATGATGATTTAGCCCAAGACAGCATTAATGAAGTGCATTGAGGAAGCAATGACTAATTATTCATGGACTTTCTACCATGGTTACGGGGAGAGTTCATGGCTCCTCATGTCTTAGAAAGGTTGGGTGCCTCCTGTCCCAATAGAGGAGCAAAGGCCCTGAGGTCTGTCCTCTGGCTGGGCTGTAGAGCCCTTTGCCCAGCTGCCCAACCCCTTTAGCCAGGCTGGATGTCTTGGTGCCATCACTAACCTGCCTTGGTTTGTTGTGTCTCTCTCACCCCTGCCTGATCTGCATGGTGTGTGCTGTCCGTCTGCTAACCAGGGACCCTACCTTCCTTCCGGGGACCAGTCGCTGGAGCGGGCCACCGGGGAGCACGCCAGCGTGCACGAGTACCCCGGGGAGCTGGGCCAGCCCCCAGGCCTTTACCCCAGCAGCCACCCACCAGGCCGGGCAGGCACCCTCCGGGCACTGTCTCGCCAAGACACGTTTGATGCCGACACTCCTGGCAACCGAAACTCTGCCTACACGGAGCTGGGAGACTCATGTGTGGACATGGAAACGGACCCCTCAGAGGGGCCAGGGCTCGGAGACCCTGCAGGGGGCAGCACCCCACCGGCCCGGCAGGGATCCTGGGAGGATGAGGAAGAAGACTATGAAGAGGAGCTGACCGACAACCGGAACCGTGGCCGGAATAAGGCCCGCTACTGCGCCGAGGGTGGGGGTCCCGTTTTGGGGCGCAACAAGAATGAGCTGGAAGGCTGGGGGCGAGGTGTCTACATCCGCTGAGAAACAGAGGCCACGCGGTGGGGGGTGGGGAAGGGCTCTGAGCCCGGGGGAGGTAAGGGACCGAGGGGCTCACCACCGGGGGTGTATCTTTCCTCCAGGGGGCGCTGTCTCCCTCTCAGATGCCTTCACCGGATATTTGGGGTTTCTTTCGTGGTAGCATCCTAGCTCCCGGGATTCCCTTAAAGCCTGGCTGTAGGTTTTCACCTACCTGGTGTGGATGGATGGGGGGAATGCCCACCTTTCTGCAGTGTCCCCTTTCCCCCACTTCAGGGGGCTCTCTCCCCTCACTCCCAGAGAAAAGGTGCACTTCCTTAACTCTTTCTACTTGGGGCTCTATATAGGGGTCTTAAATGGGGTAGCCCTTTCTTTCCCCAACCTGGAGTATTTGGGAAGGGTGAGGGGGCTTTTCCGGGAGAGGGAGAGCATAGACTCCTTCCCATGAGGGCTGTCTTCCCCAAACCCCAGATCCAGGGTCCCTCACCATGCCACCTCTCTCCCAGCTTCCTGGCACCATTGTCTAATGGGTGAAAGGTAGAGAATGGAAGCCCCATGGGGAGCTTGTCTTGGGGAGTGGTCTGGGTAGAGAGTGGCAGGCATCAAATGTCCTGACCTCTGCCGGAGCCCAACCCGGACCCCTGAAGAGTGCGGGCAGCCAGAGACCCTGCTACCCACCCCTCCACATCCATGCCTCGGCCTTCGCCCACCCCAGGAATGAGCTTTGCCTACAACCTCCCTTGCCTACTGCCATCAGAAGAGGGGGCCCCTCTGTGTCTGAGCCCCCCACCCCATTTCATCTGGGTATGGCACCCGTGGAACACTAGTCCGCCTCATTTTGAAACCAAAAAACTGCTCCTTCACTATCACCCAGAGGCCCCAAGGGAGAGGCCCTGCAGGTTGGTGCCCAAGAGGTGATCACCAACCTCAGGGGTCACCTCGGGACCTCAGATCTCCCCTGGGGGGCTTGGCTGCTGCTGCTGTTCTGCCTCTTGTGATCCTGTCCTATACCCATCCACTCCCCCCAGGAGAGGCCTTGGTACCCCCCCTGAACCCCCGAGTGTTCCTCAGCCTAGCATCCCTCCAGCCCAGCAGCCCTGCCTCTCCCCAGCACCCAGCTGGGCCAGAGAGAGCCGATTGTGCCAACGAGGACTGGGCCCTGCCCGGCTGCCCGCCTCAGGGATGGGCCCCTCACGCCTGTCTCGCCACCTCCTGTGCCAATGTTGTCCCACCCCCCACCCCCCACTGGGGGTGGGGTGCAGCTTCCACTCACTGGTTAGAAGACACCACTGCCCAACCTTCCTCCCTCCCTGTCTGGTGTCCTGTGCCCCCATCTGTCTGTCTATCCATCTGTACTCCCCTAGAAGTATTTGGCCACATATAAAACCGCCGTCCTGTCCTTTGCAGCCGCCTCCTGAGCCTGGTTCTTCGTTCCTGCCACGCGGCCAGCCTGGGCACCCCCCCCACCCCCCCCCACCCCCCGCAGTGGGAGCTGTATGCAGGGGAGTGTGAAGGGGCGGCTCAGGAGGAAGCTGGGCCCCAAGCTGGTTATTCAACAGGAGAGAGTGCTTTGTTTTGCAGCTCTCTCAAGCATCACGGTCAAGGCTGATGGGAGCTATGTGGCCAGTTTCAGTCACAGCTTCCCATCAGCCCCAAGTCTTACCCGTTCCCCCATAAGTAGAGCCTGAGAAAATGGGAGACTGAGGTGAAGGGGGGTGTCACAGGCATTACTCAGTGGGTGAGATCCAGTTTTTCTGCTGCTGTGGGCTCAGCTGCCGACCAGCACCTCCTGAGAGAGAGAGGCTGAGTTCCATCCGGCGCCCTTCTCCACTGATGCCCCAGCTGACCAGCTTTGGGGGATGAAAGAGGTCTACTTTGGGGGGCAGAGAATGCCCCCCCCCAGCCCCAGCCTGATAACATCAAGAGTGAGAAAGTCAGCAGGTGTCTGTGTCAGGTCTACCATCACCAGCTGGCAGGATGTGGACCCCGGACTGTTGTCACCACTGGCCCATGTATCCTGCCTCACATGGCACTCAAACCATTTCTCCACTCTCCTTGTTTCTGGGGTGGTGGACCTGGAGGACTAGAGCTCCTGGGTCCCTCACCTGAATGTTTTGCCCTAAGTGCCTGTGGGGGGGGGGGGCGGTGAGTGTAGAGGGCAGCAGCCATCTAGACCTTCCAGGTGAGGGGTTAGCAGACCCAAGGAAAGGAACTGGGCAGGTCCACAGGTCAGGTGGCTGGCCCAAGATCCCAGGGAGTTAATGGCAAAGACTCCTGGGATTGGAGTCCAGTCTCTGCCTCCCAGCCTAGTGTTCTTACCCCAATGCCTTTCAATGGAGTCAATCCTTCATTCCTGTGTTTAGTCACTGAACATTTATTGAGTACCTACTGTGTACCAGGCACAAGTCTAAAAGGGAGCCACAGACCATTCAGGACAGCACTGTGAGCTCTCTGCTGGGAGAAGCACTGGTTTCTGCAGGAACCTGGTAGAAGGGAAATTCCCTTAGTTTGGGGAGGTCAGGAGAGGCTTCTCAGAGGAGGTGAGGCTTGAGTGAAGTCTAGAAGCCTGGTTAAGAGTTAACCTGGTGGGGGGGGTAAGTAAGCGGTCAAGGCAGAGGAAGCAGGTGACATGCATGGCATGTTCCTGTACTTCACCAGCAGTGTGCTCTCAAGGTGGTGGTCAGAGAAGGGTCAGCAGGAGCAGATCACAGGGGTCCTTGAGTCATGTGATGGAGTCTGGGCTTTGTCCTGAAGCCACTGGGCAGACATTAAAGGCTTGTAAGCAGCAATGGCAAAGTTGTCTTGGTTGCGGTTTGGAGCATAGATTGGAGAGGCTAGCCTGGACACAGTTGCAGTCCTCCGGGTAAGAAACAAGGTGGGGCTGCACTAGGCCAAGGCAGTGGGATGGGAAAGGAGGCAGTGGCTGCCAGAGACAGCAAGCAGTTAGAATCCAGCGCTCTTGGAGAGCAATTGGTGGTGGCCAGTGAGAGAGAGGGAGGTGTCTGGGGGCAACTGTGGGTGATGGTCTTCCCGGACATAGAGGAAGCAGGTGGAAAAACCACGTTAGGGCCAGAAACAATGTCAAGCTTTGGACAAGGTAGGCTTACGGTGCCTGTGGAAGGACACCCAAGAGGAGAAGAACAAAAGGCAGCCGGGGGCTTAGTCTGGAGAATCAGGGAATTGCAGAGAGCTCCATCTGGGGGTGGACCCTGATCTTTTGAATCAATGGCGGGAATTATTAACTTCAGTTTACAGATAAAGTTCAGTGAGGCTGAGCAACATCCACAGTTACACAGCTATGGAGCAAGGACTTGAACTCAGATCTTTGGAGGTCAAGTTCTGCAGTGCCTGTAAGCCCCAAGTCTTGTGCCGATTCCCCTGCTCCGGCTTTTGCAAGGGGAGGAGGGTTGGTGAGGAAGAAGCAAGTGTCTGAGTATGTGTGTCTCCTCTTCATGAGCCTTCTGCCTGAAGTTGTGTTTTCCCGGAACTGGCAGGCGGGGGCATTTCTAGGTGATTTAGAGATGTTGAGAGATGAAGAAAGAGAGATTCTCATCTTTTGGTAACCACAAGCCCTCACCTGATGTTCGTTCAGCACGGTGGTGGTTGTCAGCATGTGAGGATTTCAACAACCATAAAGACAGCTGGGATTAGGTCTAGAGAGACTGGGGGACTGGGGGTCCACCACCACAGGGAGTTGGGAACTGAGGCGCTGGGGACCCCTCCTGTCGGGGACCACTGGAGCAGTAGCTTCTTCTTTTTTTAAGATTTTATTTGTTTATTAGAGAGAGAGAGAGGAGGCACAAGCATGGAGAGGGCAGAGGGAGAAGCAGACTCCCCACTGAGCAGGGAGCCCAATGCGGGGCTTGATCCCACAACCCTGAGATCATGAGCTGAGCTGAAGGCAGCTGCTTAACCAACTGAGCCACCCAGGTGCCCCTGATCCGTAGCTTCTGTCCACCTTCTGAACTGAGGTCAGAGAGGCCTCAGTCCAGTGTGTGGCTGAAGGTTTTCCCACCTTCCAACAAATCACAGAAGCTGATCTGGGACCTCCACGGCCCGGGAGCAATGGGTGTTCCAGGTGGTACCTTAGAGAAAAATCTTGTCTTAGTGCCAATAATCACATCCTCAGGAAAATGTGCCTTCCTACATACTGTCTCTCGGAGTTTTGCTCTGGTTTTACTTTTTGATGTTTATTTTTGGTGTTTATTTCTCTCCTGCACTAGACGGTAAAGGCTCCAAAAGACCCAGACCGGGTCTGTTTTGTCTGCTTGGCCCATTTCCTAACTCCTGACTCATATTTGTCAAATAAATGAATGAATGCCCCTAAGACCCAGGCTCTAGGTCTGGCAGCAGAGGCAGCTCTCGTCTGTTGACGGACTGTGCTCCAGCTAGCAGAATGTCACTTTCAATTCTGCAATTGGTGGTGGTAGTTGGGAGGGAGGGGCAGGATGCACTAAGGGGCTCCTTTCCCCCCCAGGAAACAGATGGTTAAGGTGCTTAAAGTGTTGCTGCTTCCCCCAGCACCCTCTGCACCCCCATTCTACTGCACCCAGCGTTCCTTCTTTCTTGGGGCTGAAATGGGCTCTGTTAGTCAATTCTCCTTCCCTCTAACTCCAGGCACCAAGGTGGTTGAGGTGAGAGTTCCTTATTTAGCTGACTCTTTTTCCTCTGCTCTCTCCATAGACTTCTCAGCCTTCTTCATGCCTCTTCAACTTGTGCTCATACTTCTTTAATGCTTGAAACACCATCTCTCAGGCTCTAGCATAACTCATTGTACTTCACTCCAGTAGCAACACGGTCCTACTGTGTGCCAGGCACTGGACCAGGCCGGGAGTGGGGGGAGGGAGAACAAAGGTGAGCAAGACCCGAACCCCACCCTCCCGGCCTCAGGGCTGATTGGCGGAAACAGGCCAGTCTCCAGTGTCAGGGAAGAGAGAAGCCCCATTTGTCTGGAGAACCAGGCCAGGGCTTGGGAAGTCGGTGGTTTCTATGGCAGGCGGCTAAAGGCTTTTAAGAATCCACCTTTCTGGGGCGCCTGGGTGGCTCAGTGGATTGAAGCCTCTGCCTTCAGCTCAGGTCATGATCTCAGGGTCCTGGGATCGAGCCCCGCATCGGGCTCTCTGTTCAGCAGGGAGCCTGCTTCCTCCTCTCTCTCTCTGCCTGCCTCTCTGCCTACTTGTGGTCTCCCTCTCTCTGTCAAATAAATAGGTAAAATCTAAAAAAAAAAAAAAAAAAAAAAAAAGAATCCACCTTTCTGGGACGCCTGGGTGGCTCAGTTGGTTGGGCGGCTGCCTTCGGCTCAGGTCATGATCCCAGCGTCCTGGGATCGAGTCCCACATCGGGCTCCTTGCTCGGCAGGGAGCCTGCTTCTCCCTCTGCCTCTGCCTGCCACTCTGTCTGCCTGTGCTCTCTCTCTCTCTCTCTAATAAATAAATAAATTTTAAAAAAATTAAAAAAAAAAAAGAATCCACCTTTCTGAGAAGGTGAAAGACATTCAGGTGGAGGAAACACAGAAGCAAAAGCATGACGGAAGGAGCTGGGCATGTGTGGGCAAGGACCAGTGGACCCAGAAGGTGGGAGATCACCTGCAAAGGCAGGTGGGGCCTGTTCATGGAGACTTGTGAATGTCAGGTGAGGTGGCTGATCTAAATCCAGTGGGCACTAGGGACTGAAGGTTTATGAGCTGTGGAGTGCCAGGCTCTGGGCTGGGCTTTATGTCAGTGAATAGGGCTGTGCTGAGTCAGGGGGAGGCAGAGGAATGGAGACGATCAGAGGTTTTCCCCTTAGTGGAGGGGAGCACTAATGCGCTGCCGGAGGACCATGGTAGTGTGGGGGCGGAGGGAGTTGATTCTCCTGTGTGATAACTGACCTCTCCTAACTGTCCCCTCAGCCTGAGGTGGGTTTGCCTTCCCACTTCTCTTTTTGTTTTCTGGTTTTTCCCAGTTTAAGCAAAGAAGGAAATTCACAACTAAAAGAGTCCCCTCGTCCTTTTCCCACCTCCAGCACTGCTCTCTTTGGCTCGAGCTCTCTTCTGCTGGCTCTTGGCATCTGGTACCCCTTTGTAGGGTCTCTGGCTCCAAGATCTCTCTTTTTGCTCTGTCCCTATCCTCAGATGTCCATCCCCCAGATCTGGCAGCTGTGCCTGAGCTGTTGGTTTGCTGATGAATTGTAGAAGCGGTACGGATTTATTCCTAGAAGTTGCCTATCACCAAGAGACCTCCAAAAGGAAGGGAGATCCTGTCCTTCCCTAAGGGAACTCACTTAAAAAAAAAAAAAAGATTTTATTTATTTATTTGACAGAGAGAGATCACAAGTAGCAGAGAGAGAGAGAGGGAAGCAGACTCCCTGCCGAGCAGAGAGCCCAACGCAGGACTCGATCCCAAGACCCTGAGACCATGACCGGAGCAGAAGGCAGCGACTCAACCCACTGAGCCACCCAGGTGCCCCAGGGAACTCACTTTGAGTGGGTCTGCAAGAGCCCTAGTGAAATTTCTAGTGAAACCGCTGGAGATCCAACTAGGGCTGGAATATTCTCCCAGCACAGAGAGGATCAGTGATCCCTCTGCTCCACACAGCCAGCAGGTGCAGAACGGAGGGTTTTGCTTCAGTCTAGTGCCCAGACATGACACTTGGAGAAGGGACAGCTGGGACCTGGTAGGGGGTCACTGTGTTTGATCTCCTTGATGCAGTCAGGGAGCAGGTCACCCAGAGAACCTCTAGAGTTTTCTCAGGGCAAAGGGGGGGGGAGGATGTGGAGTCTGGACCCCATTTTCCTTGCACCTCCAGGGCTCTAGACAAGTAGCCTGTTCGCTGTCGTTGTGACATTCATAGCACCCGCGAGGGGCCAGTGTCCCAGGGGATTCCCGGGTCCCGCAGGTGACTCGTCGGGCTTCCGTGACCTCATAGGCAAAACTCGCTCGGCCCTCCCCGGGGGCGGGGTTCTAAGCACCCTGGCTCGACCCGGGCCTCGGAAGGTCGCTGAGTCTTGCCCCTCCCTAGCCCGGGACGCGCCATGGGACAACTGATCGCCAAATTGATGGGCGTCTTCGGGAACCAGGGTAAAGGGCGCACAGCGCATTCAAGCGACTGCTTTGATTCGGCTCCCACCCGGGGCTCCCCGAATCCGGGGTCGGGGCGGATGCACTGGGGAACCTCGGGCTCCGAAGATCCTGCGTGGGCGCTCCTTGCAAGCTCCGGGGTCTCCCCTGCCCCCTTCCATAGCCCCTTCCCGCCCCCTCCCCTCCTGCTCCTCGCGGGTGGCGCGCTTCGGTGCACACCGGGGCGCAGGGCTCCGCGAGCCTCAGTCCTCCTGGCTAAAAGGGGCCGCGGGTTTCCTGCGATCGTGGCTCTTTCTCCAGACCCCTTCTCTTGGCAAGCCCAGGGCGCCCCGGACTTTTCGGACAACCGCTTTTCTGGAAATGTGGAGCGAGAAAGGCTCAGCAATCATTTCCACTGCCCGGGAGTGCCGCTGGTGTCCGGGTTCGGGGACGAAACCAGTCCTGTTGGGTTTTGGTCGGGGAGGGGTGCAGCGGAGCAGAAATGGTACAGTGAGCAAAGAAAGGTCTCCCAGCTCGCTGGAAACACTCGTCTCCTTGGGAACCCCGGTGGGGCACTCAGTACCCTTGGTTACTGAGTTTGGCACTGACCCTGCCCTTCCTCCCCGGATGCCTCCAGAGCACAAGGTTATCATCGTGGGACTGGACAACGCGGGAAAGACCACCATTCTCTACCAGTTGTAAGTGACTCTCGGGTGGAAAGAGGTGGGGGTTGGCTCTTTCCATCAGACTGACAGACATTTGGACCAATCACCCTTCCCTGGGTTCCCAGGTTTTCCAGTAGCCAGGAGGAGTGATCGTGGGGGGAAGTTATGTGTTCTTCCCGGCATGGTGACCCTTCAGGTCTGTGGCCGCTCGCCTAGCATTCGAATCCTGCCCGGTATGGGCGCCCCCAATGGTCCCCACCATCCCCCCTCCCCTGCCCCTACCAGACTCGGTTGCAGGCCAGAGGCTGTCAGAAACTGACTTCCTGCCTCCCTGCTCTTCGCTCCCCCTAGCGGCGGGTCCCACATTTAACTCCTGCACCCCACCTTTGCCTCTTAACTTTCTCCCCTTCTTCAAACCCAAAGGGAAGGGCCAGTTTTGAGTCAGGGTGAGCTCCGTAGCTCCCCATCTAGAAGGGTCTGGCACGTGTGCTGAGTAATTATCCATTGGAGCTCTTCCCAATATCCACTCTCTGGATGGCATCTCTGCCCCTTTGGAACCTCCAGAGTATTTACTTAGGAAAATTTTCCCCTGAAAAACAAATATATGCAAATGTTTATCTTAAACCAGAAGAAAAGAGAGCATCGAACATTACAAGCACGCAGAGTAAAAAGTAAGTTTCCCAATCAGCCCAGACGCCCAGATCTTCCAGAGATGCCCCCTACATATAAAAATGTGTGTGTTCTCTCTGCATTTTATTTTTTTAAAATTTATTTATTTGTCAGAGAGAGAGGGAGAGAGAGAGAGAGAGAGAGAGAGCGAGCCCAGGCAGACAGAGTGGCAGGCAGAGGCAGAGGGAGAAGCAGGCTCCCTGCCGAGCAAGGAGCCCGATGCGGGACTCGATCCCAGGATCCGATGCGGGACTCGATCCCAGGATGCTGGGATCATGACCTGAGCCGAAGGCAGCTGCTTAACCAACTGAGCCACCCAGGCGTCCCTTTGTTTTTATTTTAAAGATTTTATTTATTTGACAGAGAGAGAGATAGTGTGAGAGGGAACACAAGCAGGGGGACTAGGAGAGGGAAAGCAGGCCTCCCACCAAGCAGGGAGCCCGATGCGGGGCCTGATCCCAGGATGCTGGGATCATGACCTGAGCCCAAGGCAGACGCCCAAGGACTGAGCCACCCAGGTGCCCCCCTCTCTCTGCATTTTAACAAGACTCCCAGGTGATCCAGCTGCATATTGCTGTTTGGGGACACGGCTCTAATATGATTCCCATCTCTGGGGTCCACGCCAGGACAAGGCTCAGTCCCACTCCCTCCTGCACTCTCCTGTGACCAGAGGCTTGGCCAACCTGGGCCGAGTTGTTCTGAGTTAGATCTAGCCTGACTCCGGAGCCGAGGGCTGGGGGACCCAGAGCTGGGAGCAGAATGGGCTGAGCTCTTGGTGGTCTCTCCTCCCTCCCCAGCCTGATGAATGAGGTGGTCCACACATCTCCCACCATCGGTAGCAACGTGGAGGAGATCGTTCTGCGGAAGACTCACTTCCTCATATGGGACTTAGGGGGGCAAGAGGCTCTCCGCTCGACCTGGAGTGCATACTACTCCAACACTGAGGTGAGCGGCATGCTGGGGCTGGAAGGGCCTGGAAGGCTGCTTGCTGTGTGACTTGAGCCTGTCACTTCCCCTCTCTGAGCCTTCGTTACCTGACTCTGTGAGGTGGAGATTGTAATAATGATTGCCCCAATGGCTGTGAAAATTAAAACAAAACAAAACTGCTAACACATGTGTTTCAAATCCTTAATGCAGCAATGTTTTGTTAAAATTTGTGAATACCTCTTGGCAGCTTTGCTTGCTGGCAGCTTTCTGTGTGATGCCCTGCGTGGCGTAGGCCCTTGGTCTCCCGGGGGCCTTCCTTTCTCACTCTGGCAGCCATGGATTCCGTGGTTTGCTTTCCCAGAGTGAGACCGAGTGCGAATTCCAGCACCGCCACTCACCAGCCGTGTGTTCTAGGGCAAGATCTGCCGTCTCGCTGAGCCCATCTCATTTGTGATTGTTGCTAAGCCTGGTCCAGGGCCACAGGGCTGTGCTGGGACCCGAATGCAGTCCCGCACGCCCACGGCATAGCATCGCCTCTGGCACGCAATCCGAGTCGTGCTGTGTAACCCCATCGTCTGGATGGAAAAGGGAATGAAAACGGGACTTAAGGGCAGTGAGAGCTTGAGACCAGACCAGTTCTCTGTGGGGCTTACATCAGGGCGGTGCAGAGGCCGGGTCGGGAGCACAGTGGGCGGGAGACACGTTCCTGCAGGAAAAGCCCACGACTCACCGCTGCCCTCTGCTGGCTAGTTCGTCATCCTCGTGATTGACAGCACGGACCGGGACCGGCTGCTGACCACCCGAGAGGAGCTGTATAAGATGCTGGCCCACGAGGTAAGGCTCCTGAGGTTGGGAGAGGGCTCAACCTCTCCCAAGGGGTTGGGGGACTAGCTGTGGGACATCAGCCTACTCACTTAGCCTCTCTGAACTTCATTCCTGAGTCCCCAGTGTCTGAGAGCCGCTACCCCAGCTGTCTGGACAGGGCTAATTTCTCCCAGATGAAGGGCCCTAATGCCCTCAGCACAACTGAGCGCAGAAGCCAGAGCTACTGGTCCAGGTCGTGACCCCCCTTCTCACTCACCGTGGGACTTCCTCCCCTCAGACAAGTCACTTCACTTCTCTGTTTTTCCAAAAACAAAATGGGGAGGATCACCAAATTTCTGCCTCATGGGAATGTTGTAAGGATCACAGAGCTGGGTGTCCGTGGGTGTGTGCCCCACGTCGGGTACCACGTCGGGGCATGGGCTTCCCCTGCAGGGACAGCAGGGGGCTAGGGAGGACTTAGGGGCCAGGGGGACGGGAAGCTAGGCCCTGGCAGGCTGACTGGGGCTGGGCTCCTCTGTCCACAGGCTCTGCGAGATGCTTCCGTCCTAATCTTTGCCAACAAGCAGGATATGAAGAACTCCATGACCACCGTGGAGATCTCTCAGTTCCTCACTCTGACTGCTATCAAAGACCACCCGTGGCATATCCAGGGCTGCTGTGCCCTCACCGGGGAAGGGTTAGTGGCTCCCCACCTGGACGTCCAGGGTCTGGCACAGTCAATGAACAGCTGACCATCAGAACCTTCTCCTGCTTCTCCCCTGTCAGAATCTGGCTCACAGACGAGCCCCCACCCACAGCTGAGATGTGGGCAAGCAGTGAGCGGGGCACAGTGCCTGCTCTTGGGAAACTTATTCTAGTGGGGAGAGGGGTGACCCTCCGCCTAAGCACAAACATTTCAGGTACCGAGAAGTGCCATGCAGAGAATGAAATTGGATTAATAGTGATGGAGGGGGGCAACAATTGGTCTGAGTTAGCTGTGGTGGGCAGGGACAACCTCTACTAGGAGGTGACCTTTGGGCTGAGACCTGAAGGGAGAGGAGAAAGCCATAGGAAGACCTGGGGGCCAAGCCCTCCAGACACAAGTCATTGACCCTTTCTGACCTTGAGTTTTCTCATCTGTAAAGAGGAGGGCGATTATACTGACTCTCTCTTGGGATTTCTGTAGAGAGCAAATGGTATCATTCATTCAACATTTATCGAGCACTGACTCTGGGCCAGGCACTTTTCCAAGCACCAGAGAAACAGCAGCGAACAAAATACAAAACCTTGGGGCTTACGTTCTTTTGGGAGGGAGTCGACAATAAACAATAAAATTAAGAAAAACTACAGTAAGTTAAAAGCGGCAAGTGTTTGGAAAAGATGAAGTGGGAAAGGGAGATTGAAAGTATGTGGACAAATGTTGCAAAAGATGTGAAGGAGCTAGGTTACAGTCACATAGAAAGGGCCTCTCGTCAGTCTTGGAAAGTTCTCTTTCCTCTTTCTCAAGTGGGATCGCAGCAGGCTGGGGACCCAGGTGTCTGGAGGCTGGAGGGAGGTCGGTCCAAGGAACCACAGATTTCAGGTAGTGTCCTTGCCGTTCCCTCCTCCAATCCACATCAATCTCCTCTGCTAGACTGTAGGCCCCAGAGGGCATGTCTGTGTTTTCACCAGTGACCCCGGCCCTAGCCCAGGACCCGATGTGTAGTGGGTACTCAATCCGTTTATACTTGTTGATGGAGAGAAGGGATTTAACTTTGGTTGTTACATCTAATCCATCGGCTCTGGGTTGGGGCTGGCGACTTGGAGGCCATCATCCTCATGGGATATACTGATCCGTGGGACATACTCTTCCATCTTCCCTGCAGGCTGCCCGCGGGGCTCCAGTGGATGCAGTCTCAGGCCACTGCCAACTGATGTCCTGACCTGAGGCCAACCAGAAACTCTGGGGGGTTTTGCTTGGACTGCGTGGGTGGAAAACGCAAGTGACGATTATTTTCTACGGTTCTCTGATGGGAGCTGGGTCAGCTATGGACAGTGAGATTGCTGAAGTCCACCCGACCTAATCCTGCCACTGAGGGGCTAGACTGCCTGCCCCGACCTGCTGCAGATAGGACAGCAGAAGAGCTGCCCTTCACCCTGGGGAAGCAGGTGTCTTTGGAGGCACAGGCAAGTCGTTAGATGTGTTGAGGGATTGGGAAGTGGAGCCCCGTCCCCTCAGCCTGCAACCTCTTTGAGGGGGAAAAAATGGGGGATAGAGTAGGAGACCCCTGCAAATGCTCTTTGTTTCCTAGAACCCCACCTCCTATCCCTCAATTCCTACCCCAGCTTTCTTTAGCCATCTTTGAGCAAAGGAGATTCCAGAAAGGCAAAGGGGGCAGGTGCAGGGGAAGGAGGACAGAGCCAAAAACTGGTGGGAAAGGAGAGGAAGAAGGACAGGACATCCCAGATGGGGACAGTCCCTTGCACTGCGGGGAGTTCCACTCCTCCCATGCCTTTCCCTTCCCTCTGAGATGCTGGCTCGGACCACAGCTTTTGAGAGTTAAGTCATCCTATCCTTTGGCTGTCTTTTGTAACGATTTTTTCGTTGTTTTAGAATTTTTATAAAAGAGTAATAAATGTTGAAAACCCGCTCACCTCTTATTTCTGCTACCTGTGCTTCCAACTGGCTTTTGTTTTTTGTACAAGGCATCAGGTCTGCGGAAATCCTCCTGGGAAATGGAGGGGGTACTGCCTCAAGGATCCACTGGGCTAGGGGACTGGCTGGTTCTTTGGTCCTGGGCTCTCCCACCCTCTGCCAGATAACTGACTCCTGGCTAGCTGGGACTGGGAGCTTTCGGCTCTACCTGGGTCTAGGAGTGGGCGTGGCTTGATGCTGACTCATGGAGACGGGGAGGAGGGGCCCTTGGGGATTGGAGAAACCCAGTAGTCCTCTGGAGGTAGGGCTGAAGACAGGATGGAAACCCAGGCTGTCCATCTGTACACAGGGAGCCCTGCTTTTAGTCCAGACCTGAGATGGTTCTGGAGTCCATGGCTTTCTCTCCTTCCCAAGTCAGGCACTGGACATCTTGGGGACAGTCTGGACACAGTTACAGAAGGTCCAGGAGTCCTTAATCCTGTGGTTTTCCTGAGGCGTAATGGTGGAAAAAAAACTCAGCAATTCTAGCTATCCCCATTCAGTCCACAACCTGTTCTTTTCATGAAGTCACTTTGACACAGCTCTCGGACCGAAACAAGTTAATATTCTCCTTATACTACAGAAACCTATTCCAGTAAAGAATAAGCGGCACAGTGGGGGTATAGCTCAGTGGTAGAGCATTTGACTGCAGATCAAGAGGTCCCCGGTTCAAATCCGGGTGCCCCCTCTCCGCGCTAGATTTTTCGTGTTTTCTTATCCACCAGTCCATTTCTCAAAGTGCCCTGGCAGGGGAGAGGGGATGCGAGATGAGATGTCGGGGCCTGCCACCCCCTTTTGCAGGCAGGCGACGATGGAGTCTTGGCCGGGCAGATCCGTGCGCTCAGCCCGCGCGTGCGTCTATGGGTGGGTTATGGCTGCTGGTTAACCCTAGGTGGACCGCCCAGACTGCGCACTCCCGAAGTGCTGGGGCGGAGGCCGGCGCACCCTCAGGGGGCTCTGGCCAGCGACCCCAACGGCTCTGCCCCGGGAGGGAGGCCCAGGACCTAAGGTCCTGGCTTGGGCTGGGGAAAGGAGACCCAGAGAACCTTGCCTGAGCGTGCAGGACGGAGAGAGGGAAGCCAAGAGGCAATAAAGGGGCTCCGACGGGGCAGGAGAGGGGGACCTCGGCTCAGAGAATGTCCCTGAAACCAGGGATCTCGAAGGATCTCGAGGGATCTCCCCTTCCATTTCCAAACTCCATTTTGCTTACACCATACAGTAGAAATCTTAAGCTCAGAGCTTCGGGAAACAAGTTCTGCGTCCAGGCGAGTAATCTTTTGAGATTATATTATTTCCAACTTTTGTAAACATTGGACACCACTTGTTTTCAGGAGCTCATCACAGCGCCTGCGCAATCATAGGACTAAGAGGTTTCTGCGTCCGAACGTCAGCAGAGGGGGTATAGCTCAGTGGTAGAGCATTTGACTGCAGATCAAGAGGTCCCCGGTTCAAATCCGGGTGCCCCCTGCCTAGTTGTTTTCACTGGGCCACAAAGGTCCGTGTCTCCGTATGTCATTTTCCCCCTTCTCCATTTTATGTTGACATTGCCTTCGCCATCTCTTTTGAGCAGAGGACACTGGTGCAAGAAAGACGCGAGACAGTGCAAGAAGCGAGAATTCTCAAGCGATAGATCTTAAAATGTGGCTCCCAGACTAGCACCACCACCTGGGAATGTGTTAGAAATGCAGATTCTCGGCTTCTTCCCGGAACTATTGAATTAGAAACCTGAGGGTGGCGCTCAGAAGTTTGTATTTTTAATAAGCCCACCAGGTGATTCTGATGGGCGCGCAAATTCCAGAGGCTTACGTTTAAAAAAATTTACACGTCTTTTGCTTGGGATTATTTCCAAGCTGCCGTTTTCAGTCCGAGCCTTTAAAGAGACCGTGTAAGACAGACCGCGGCTCCCCACTTGACCGCTAGAGGGCAGCAAGAAGCCGCAGCTGGAAGTGGTGGCCTATTCTTGTTGGAGAGTCGGCAAAATCGGGATTTGAATTAGACAACAAGAAGAACTTACAGACAGGCCTTGCCTTGTCCTATCGTAAAGGATTAGCGTTTAGGGCTGGAGGAGGTAGTTTCTGGGACCCTGCATCCAGAGGAAGGAGGAACTGGGATTCTGAGAGATTAGGGGGGCTTTGGTTCTTGCTTCCCTTCTCAGTTCCTGTCTTTGGCCTCAGTGTCAGGGAACCCCCCTCTTCCAGCCCACACTTCTTCTGTTCCCGCGCGTATCCCTCTTCCTGGGGAATTTCCTCAAGAGCTCTCCGTCTCCATCCCCTACCTGTCCGCGACTGTCCAGTCCCTAGGCCCCAGCCCCGTGAGAAACCAGATGCCCCTCATCCCTCATCCCCCCACCCTCGAGTGCTCCAGCTCCTCGCCATCGCACGAAGTAGGTCAGGGGAGGGAATCAGCACCTTCGTGTCCTGACCTGATTCCCCGCCGTCTATTATATCTCCTAAATTGTGGGTATTTTTATTCTGTCCTGAAAGAAAAGGGAAAGAAAAAAAAAAGTGATCTATTCCCCAGAGTCTGTCATAAGGTGGTGGCAGGTGGGGTGAGACGTCTTCGTGCTGGGTGTGGGGGTGGGGGAGAGACTGGTTTTGAGGATTGATTGGGACCCTGAACAGGCCTGGGGTCCCCAGAGAGAAAGGTGGCCTCGGTTACCTTCTGGGGTTAAGGGGAGGTCCCGGCTGCCCTCTACCACGGTGTCCACCAGGCTGATGGGCAAGACGGTGCTGGGAACTGGGGGTGATGGGGAAACGGGAGAGAAGCCCGGGGAGGGGAGTGGCATTCAGGCCTCTGTTGGCGAGAGAAGCTGGGGCGGGGGTGGTCTGTGCTGCAAGGGGAGATTCCTGGGGTGGGGATGGGCATCAGAAACCCACAGAACTCGAGGAACAGCCCAGAAAGTCGGAAAGCCTGGTAGAGCTGGAGGAGGGGGTACGTATGGCAGGAGTGCACCGCCGGAGGAAAGGGGCGCATGTTCCTTCCTGGGGTGTGCACACACACCCCCCTCCACGGTCTTGTCTCCGCGGCTTTCCGCGGGGAGGGGGGTGGTGAAGAGGGGAAGGGAGGCAGGAGCTAAGGTGCGGGGTGGGGGGCCCCTTCTCCCAGCCCAGGGTCCCCCGCCCAGTCCCCTACTCCGCCCCCAGCCACCCCACCTCCAGTTCCGCCGTGGGAGCGCTCCGGGAGGGCTGGGAGGACCGGGGGAGACTCTAGGAGCGCTCGGGAGGCGCCGCGCCGCGCCCCCCCGCCCCGCCCCCTCCTCGTCCGCGCTCCGGGAGGCCGCCGCTCTGCTCGCTCGCTGCCGGCCGGCGCCCGCGCCTCTCCCGCCGCCCCGCCGGGCCCCGCGCTCCGCCGCCTCCTCGCCGCCCACCCCTCGACGCGCCAGTCCCGGGGACTGCGCCGCCGGAGCCCGGCCCCTCCCTCGTCTGGGGCCGCGGCCCGCAGCGGGCCGGGGGCGGGTCCTGGCACCCACCATGCGGGCAGAGCTCTGGCTCCTGGTGCTGGTGTTCAGGGAGGCTGCCCGGGCGCTGAGACCCCCGCCCGGAGCAGGTAGGACTGGCCGGAGTCGGTCGGGGTGGGCGGGGGGCGGGGAGGGAGCAGGCAGGCGGGCGTGGGCAAGGCCAAGTACCCACCCGCCAGCGTTGTCGGGTGGGTGGGGGGACTGTCCGCGGAGGGCCAGGAGCTCCGTGGGTTGTGGCAGGTGGACAGGGACCCACTTTCTTAAACACATAGGGTGTGCGAGTGAGGGTGGAGGCATCAGACACTGATGCCCCTCGCCTCTCCCTTCCCTCCTGGAAGGACACCAGAGGGACCCCAGTAGAGGGGGCTACATAAGGCAATGGGCTCTGGCCCCAAAGAGGACGGTAGGGGAGTCATAGGGACCCCTTGTCACACTGAGGGAGGGGCTGAATTCTGATGAGATGGAGAGTCTGGGGTGCCTCCTGCCCCAGCTTTGCCACCTCCTTCTCTTCCCACCCCCCAGGTCCCACCCCAGCCCCAAGCTGACCCAGGTTAGGTCTGAATCCATTTCACATTTTGGGGGCTGGGTGGGAGCAGCCAAAGGGATGGTGGAGACCCAGCATCTCTCCTAGAGGAAGCTCTGTAGCAGCCTGTCCTACCACCTTCCTCTCCCTGTTTGGAGCCTGGAGAACCCTCTGGGGCTCAGGAAGAAACAACTTGCTGCTCCCCCATTCCCCAGTCTCCAGGACCCTTCTGTCACTCCCGCTCTGCTGTCCTGGTGACCTTTGGCCATCAGCTGCTCTGGCTCTGGATGGGGGGGGGAGCAGGTGCTCCTCTTGGCATACTCCTCTTCCCTACACTAGTTCTCCACAATCATCTCTCCCACCTGGAAGTCCTTTCTGAGGTCTACCTTGAGTCTCTCGTATTATTAAAAAAAAACATTGTTCAGCATGTAATTTTATATTACCTTCCTTTCTCCTCAGGTACCCAGACTTTTCTGGGGTTGGGAGGTGGGTAATTTTCAGTCTAGCCTCTTGACAGCAAGAATTGAGGAGATAGAACTTTATGCCTCGGGGACATAGGTGTCCCTTAAATGGGATGGAGCAAGGTCATGGACTTGTCCTGGGAGATGCTGTAGCTGGGCTTCTGTGTCTCTGGGGTGTGCTAGCCCCAGGCACAGCATCTGTGACAGTGTTCTTGACTTCAGCGGACTTGTGTGTAGATTAGACAGGCCAGGGTCCCTGTGGAGAAGGAGGGTGGGGAAGGGTGATGGTGGTGGAAATGCAGGCAGAGAGCAGTGGAAGTTGGTGTGGCAAAAGGCCGGTGGTACAGAAGCACCAGTTTTCAGGGAGACCACACACAGAAGGGCCGGAGACGTGGCTTCTTGTCCCCACATCTCACTTGCTGTGTGACCTTGAGTAAGTTACTTTCCTTCTCTGGGCCTATTTTGCCACTTCTAAAGTGAGCTGTGAGCAAAATCTTTGACTCTTGGTGGGATTATGAGAGATTCTTTTTTTTCCTTTTAAGGATTGTCTTTCCTTTTCAGATTTGTTATGATATATGTGGGTAATTGGCAATTGAAAAAATCTATATAAAAGGGAGAGGTTGGCCAGGTCAGTTTTTGAGGTCCTCTGCAACCCCAAACTTGGTGAGACCTTCTGAACTCAGGATGTGACTAGGATGATGAGGGAGGGCTCTGGACCCCTGACTGAGTTGGGAGAACCACAGAGAGGGTTGGGGAAAGGGAATTGGGAGATAAGGAGCCTGTGCTGGGGGGGTGGGGGGAGGTGGCCAGCCTGGGGCCAGGCTGAGAGCTGCCTCTTCAGAGTCGGGTTGGGGTAGTAGACGCCTGGGGAGGCCAGAAAGAGAAGGGCAGGCAGAGACTTGAATCAAAGCTCTAAGTTGAGGACACCCTGTCTTCTGGGCTTTGCCAGAGACTCAGCCAGGAAAAAATGGACTTTCTCTGTGGCAGGAGAGGTGGGTTGGACTTCAGGAAGTGCTTGGGAAGCCAGAGGGGGCAGCTGCTGACTCTCAGTCCAGTGTTTTTCTTTTTTCTTTTTCTTTTTTTCCACCAGGCCTGGCTGCACTGGAGGAAAAGCCTGGGTGGAGGCAGAGGTGGGGTGTCTTCTGGGAAGAAGAGATGTGTGTGTGGGGGGGGTAGGACATTCTAGGGGAGGGTCGCCAAGGAGGGACAGCCTGGCTGGGATCAGTGGTGGAGCCCTGGGGCCTGGGGAAAGGGCATCAGGGAGCTAGATGTGAAGGAGTGCCATCCAGCCCCAAGACTCCAAGCTCTCTGGGGTGGGGGTGGGGTGGGGTTCAGGGTAGCCTCAGGAGGGAACTGAGATCTCCCTTCCCTCTTGATGGGTTGGTTGGTTTGGGGGAGCCTTGGAACTTCTTCCAGCATTAGGACAGGAGCAGGAGAAAAATGAAGGGGCCAAAGATATAGTCGGGAGGTGAGGAAAGACCGCAAGAGTCTGATAGACAGTCAGATGGACAGACAGGAAGATGGCCTTTGGATGCATGGGGCATGGCAGGGGCAGCAGGCTCTGGCCCAAGGGGAATGGGAGCTGCCTAAAACAGAGAAAGAAGCAGCAGCTGGAGGGCTTGTTTTTGGCCTGGGAGTCGGGAGATCAGGCCCAACACCTATCCCTCTGGCCACCCTAGCAGCTTCCTCCTTTCTCTGCACCTGGATTTCCTCTTCTGTAAAATGGAGTTTGGACCAGATCGTGTCTAGGGTGCCTGTAGTCATGATTCTGCCCCATCCCTCAACACACCCAGGCTGTGGGACGCTGGTCTTCAAGTCCAGGTGTTGGTTAGCTCAAGGGCCACATCCTCAGAGAGCCCCACCCTGATGGCTATGTCCAGGGGAGCAGTAAAGCCCAACTCTTTTGTCTGCACTCATCAGCATGTCACATTGTTTCATCCACCACTTCATTCATTCATTCATTCATTCATTTATTTACGTGTCTTTTCCAACTAGAATCTTCTGGGGCCCAAGGGTTGTGTCCACCTGTTCACTGTCGCTCTGGCACCCAGTGCAGTGCCTGGCACACAGTAGGACCTCAATGACTGTGTACTGAACGAGTGAGTGAATCAGGAGGTGGTCACGGACCCCAAACTCTCGCTTTGAGAGAAACTCACAGAAACTCTTTCCTTTCCTCTTCTCCTCTTGGTGGTCCCTTCCTGCTAGTTCCCTGCACCTCACTCCCTCTCCCCAAGGGAGGGTCCTCCGTGAGAACTTCATTGGGTTTTCCAGCAAGAGGAGGCCACTGAGGGCTTTGTAACTAGGACACAGGATTTCAGTTTAGAGTCTGGAGACTCTCTCAAGCCCCTAGGAAAGAAGGCCAGGGGACTTTGCTGGGGGCTCTGCGCATATCATTTTGTTAAAGACTCCACTCAAAAACAACTAAAGTGTAGGTTTTATCATTCTCGTTTTACAGATAAGGAAACTGAGGCTTAGAGAGCTTATGTAATTTGTCCGATGTCACAGTCAGTAAGCATTAGATTCAAGGGTTCATCCCGGAGCTTGTATGACTCCAAACCTGTGCTCTTTGCTTCCTGCCTGCGCCCTGGGGGAAGGGTGTTCTCAGCCTTGGGTCTCAAGTACTTAGGGGCTTTTGAAGATTCCTTCCCTCCCTCCCTTCCTTTCTTCCTTCTCTCTCCTGCTCCCTCCCTCCCTCCTTCCTTCCCTCCCTTCCTGTCCCTTCTACCCTACCTCCCCGGATCCCTCCCTCCTTCCCTCCGTCCTCCATCCACGCTTACCAAGCATTGGCTCTGTGTTGGGTACGGGGAGCCTGCAGAAGCACAGGCAGCAACTACGTGTGGGGATCAGGGCTGGGACAGTGCAGGTAGCGTTTGGGGTGACAGGGGAGAGATGTCGGGGGACGCTTTAGAAAGAGGTGCCATCTCATGGCACTTGAAGGATGAGCAACGGCTCATCAGAAGGGTTCATTTATGGAGCAGAGTGGTCTTGGCTGGGAAAGCCATCTGTTCGAGGCCCTGTGGCCAGAGTGAGCCAGGCTGGGTCCTGGAGAGGGCTTTAGGGAGACAGAAGGCTGGAGGAGACAGCAGGGATGGGGTCACAGGGCCTTTGGCTGGAGGGCTGAGGGGTGAGCTGGAAGCCTGGGAGGGAGGGAATCAAGTTTGTCCTGCGTGTGTGCGGGAGATTACCTCGGGGGCATTAAGGGTGGTCACTACAGTGACTCCTGGATTGCCTGGTGGCTGTGGGGCAGGAAGGGCAAGCTGGGGTGGCCAGTGGCTCTGCCAGGCCCTGGGGCTGGGCATGACATGGCCTCCTGAAGTCAGCCCACGGCTTCTGGCACCAGAGCAGGACAGTGGTCCACAGAGGGTCTGGGGCAGCACTGCTGGGACGCCTCCCTGTGTGCCAGGGGACACGGTCTCCTAGACAGGGCTCCTGAGATGGGGCACGATGGTCCCCAGTGAGCCAAGCCCGTATGCCAGGCCTTCCCCGGGCTGTCCCTGCACCTGAGGAAACGGCCTGGGGCTCCTGGTCCCCTCTTGTTGCCCTCCCTATGGCCTGAGCAGACCCTGAAGTCAGCCCTCCTGGAAGTCAGCCTGCCCGTGTGCATCTCTCCCGCCATGGACTAGTTGTGTGACATTGGGAGATTCCCTGACACCTTCACGCCTCAGCTCCCAATTTGCACAATAGATCCAACCCAGCAGCCATCCCAAGGGGTTACTGCGGGGAGTAAATGAGTTCATGGGCTTTAAGCATTTGGAAGAGGGCTAGCACCGACTAAGTGTTCTCAAAAAGTTAGCTGTCATTTTTTATTCTCCCTATTACTGCACGGACAGCCCACTAGACGGCAGGCGACTTGGGGCCGTGGGTGAACGGGACGGGTGGTTATGGGATGCAAGGTGGGTGCTCTGGGCTCTTCTGGTACTTCTGGCTGGGGCTCCCAGGCAGCTACACTCACATGCGTGCATCTGTGTAAAATGGGTGCTGGGAGGGACAGAAGGTAGAGCAGAGAGTGGCCGAGTTGGGGCAGAGGTTGGCAACAATGTGTGAGCCCGTGGGGAGGAGGGCCAGGGCCTTGGGGCAAGTCTGTTTGTGCACAGGCACATGGGCTGTGCAACACACATGTGAGCCACCAGCTGCTTTGGCTGAGGGGGTGAGGTCCTGTCCCAGCCGACTGGAAGGGGGAGGGGTGGCAGGGAGACAGGTGGGGGTGGGGTTGAGAGGGTCAGACTCAGGGCTCGCCAGGGTAGGGCGGATTCCTAGGCCGCTTCCCTCTCCGTCCCCTTCCCTGCCTGCCTTCATGGACCCTTTGCCTCTGACCTGAGCCCCAAGTTCTCTGATTATAAAGACTTCTCATTTGACTCCAATCCAATCTCATTTGACATTTGAATTTGATGCTCATGGCAGCCCGTGCTATGGGCATGACTGTCATCCCCGTGTTCATGCTGAGGAAACGGAAGCTCAGAGAGGTCAACAGACGGGTCCAAGGTCACACAGCCTGTGGGTGCAGGTGTCCCTTCCCTGACCCCACAGCTGGTTGGGTCCCCCTTTCCAGCCCTCTTCTCAGGCCTTGGACCCCCACTTTTCAAGTACCCTTCTGTCTCCGTTGCAGGATAGTGATGCCTGCAGATCCTCAGCACCCCCTTCCAGACCTGTTAAGTTCCTCTGTTCGCTCTGCACATGTTCCTTTCCTGTTCTGGCTCTCGCCCAGGCTCAAGGGCTGCTTGCAAGACGACCCACAAAGCAGCCCAGCACAAATGGTTCTATCTCCAGAGGCAGCTGTGGCCCCCCCCCCCCCTGAGAGGGACAAGACAGTCCTGGCTTGGGGTCTGAGCCTCGGGCACACTGCCTTCCCAGTTCTGGGTGCAGGCCCATCTCATCCAGTGGGCAACTTGGGGAAGGGGCCTGGGGACCGCCCTTCTCCCCACCTTCTCCAGAGCATCTGGTTGCGATTAGGGGCAGAGAAGTGAGAGGGGGCCGGCAAGGGTCCAGCAGGCACCAGCAGCCAAGAATGACTTAATTGGATAAAATGTCTAATGACAAACCAGGGCCCCACAGCAGAGTCTTGGCCCCAGCCCCAGGCCTGGTGCTGGCCAAGCCTTGTCTCAACCTCTGTCCTTGCTGACTCCCAAGAGTTACTTACCTCTAGTATCGTGTCCTCAATTGTACAATGATTGAGCACCTACTGTTTGCTAGACACTGAGGATCCATATTTGCAGAAGATGGGAACAGTCCTGGGGGAACTCATCTACCAGGGAGAGAGGCACGTAGTTACATCATCGGCGCTCTAGGAAAGAGGGTTGTATCTAGCAGCTCTGGGGAGGGTTAGGGTAGGCAGAGGTGGAGAAGGGTGTCCGATGTGGAGTGGGCCTGGAATTGATGAATATCCCAGGAAATACCAGATCCACCTTTCCAGTGATCTGTATCCCGCACACACATCCATAGTAGATGTGACAATTGCAGTGACAATATAAGACACATCTTTGGGGGCACAGATCTTTCCAAAAAAAGGAAAAGCATGATTTCTGTGACATTTGGAATGCATTTAATGACCTAGAGGAGACAAGAGAACGATTGGAATGGCTGCTAACCAGCCGGTGTGCGTCTTTCCAATCCTGTGCCCTGGCAGACATTGTTAATTGATCACGACAATCTCTCCTGCTACACGCAGATGGAGCTTCCGAGTTTGTCTCAGTTAGAGTGCTCCTGGCTGTTGCTAATCGATTGGCGAGGACTTTTGAGATGAAACCTATTTGCCATCCTTAATGGTGGCGAAGCTCCATGTTTTAGGGAGAAAGGGACTTGCCCAAGTGGCTTGGAAGTAGTCGCAGGACTAAACAGTGGTCCCCATCACAGAGACATCTTCAATTGGCACCATCTGGGAGGAGATGCCACTGGCATCTAGTGGACAAAGGCTGAGATGCTGCTGGACTTGCTAGAAGGCTCAGGATAGCCCCCACAACAAAGAATTCTCCAGTCCAGAATGTCCACAGTGCTAATGTTGAGAAGCCCTGAACTAAAAGAGTTCTACTCTCAGGCTTCTCGCCCATGGAGTCCCCTGGAAGGTGAGATTCTATGATGGAGAAATAAGGAACTGGTTTGGAATGTTCCAGAGCAATGGTTGTCACTCTTGTCTACAGAGTTCGGTTTAGGGCTTTGGAGAAATCTCCCCTGGGGATCATTTAAGACTCCTAATGCCCAGGCCACACTACAGAACAATTATATCAGCATTTCAGGGGTGGGACCCAGACAGGAGGAATTTTTAAAGCTCTGCCGATGATTCCAGCGTGCCATGGAGGTTGAGCATAATTACCTCTTTGGAGGTTTGGAACTTATCTCCATCCCTAACCCAAGGTGTGACAGTCTTTAACCTCTGTGAGCCCCTGATTCCTGTCTGCAAAATAGAGAGCATCATATCTACTGTGGAGGGCCGGGGTGAGGGGCTAGAGGTGTTCTGTGCATGGAGTGTGAGGCGTGGAGCCGGCCCGAGGCTCTCGGTGCATGTGGGGTATCCCCACACTCAGGGACGGCATGGGGTTGGGGCCTCCGTAGAGTACATGGGCTGGTCCCCTCCGTGGATCTTTGCTCTGACTGCTGGGACTCAGCTTTCTGTCTCCTTCTCCCAGGTCAGGATGCAGGCCAAGGCTCTGGATGGGCTGCCAAGGGGACGATGCAGGGTTGGAGTCGGAGAGCCCGAGAGAGCCCTGGGCAGGTGTCGGAGTCAGACAGGACCCAGCTGAGCCAAGACCCAGGCGGGGGCACCCTGGCCATTGACACACTGCCTGATAACAGGACCAGGGTGGTGGTGAGTGCTGGAGGAACGTGGAAGGGGAGGAAGTGGAATGGGGGGGGGGGCTCCCCAGGTGCCCTATGTGTACCTGTCAGATGTACAAATCACATATTCTTTGGGATTGACCTTGGATGTCAGCATGGAGAAAGGGACCCCAGGGGAGGGGATGAAAGCAGGGCCTGGGACAGCCTGGGACATAAAATTTTGGAATCTCAGAGCTTCATAGATTGCCTACCACCTCATGCACCCAGAGAGGGGAAGTGACTTGCCCAAGGATGCACAGCCTGTGCACAGGACTCCTGGTACTGGACTTTTTCACTGTCTGTGGCCTCCACTAAAAGCTGAATGAAGGTGGCATTACTAGTCACACCCAGCTGCCAGCTCAGGACCCTCTCCCTTTGCATTTCTGCACCATTTACAGACAGCGCAGCCCCAAAGGTTTAATGGCTGCAGAGGCTCAGGCTGCTTAGCTTCCCGCAGGGCACAGAATGAAGAAGGCAATTAGTGTGAAGCTTGGGGCAGAGAAGTTCCTCTGTCTGGGGGCCTTGCCTGTGGAGGAGGGGTGGTGGTGGTGAAGGGAGGCCAGGAGGACCAAGGCCCAGAGGAGGCGCTGTCCTTGCGGTGTCTGGCCCTCCTCCCCAGCCGGCTTTCTTTCCAGGAGCCTGGCGGGGACTCCGTGTCTGTGGGTGAATCGATCACCATGTGTGCGTGTGTTTGCACGTGTGTCTGAGGGTTTTTCTGTATTACGTCCGCTTGCCTGTGTGTCTGCCACCGTGGGCTGTCTGTGCGTGTGTGAGTGATGAATGTGTGTGGCTGTACACGTGTGAGCGGGCCCCTGGCCGTGTGTACAGGCGCCTATGGCTGAGATGGAATTCCTAAAACGCAGAAAAACTATGAAACAAGAAGCAACAACAGGATGTGCTTCTTCGCGTACATTTCTTTCTGTTCAAGAACGATCTTTTTACATCAAAGAAGTGCACGCAGATAGTCAAAAAGATCAAATGCTGCTAAGATCGGAGAACAAAGCACGGCCGACCGTCCCGCCTCTCTGCACCTGCCCGTCCCTCTGCCCCGCCCCTCTGCCTTGCCCCGCCCCTCTGCCCCGCCCTGCCCCTCTGCACCTGCCCGCCCCTTGCTCCAGAGGCGCCTCTGGAGGCCTTTTCTCCTGGCGGTTACCACCGTATTCCTAAGTAATTTGCTTGTGCTGCTGCCTCTTGATTAATTCATTTAGACATTATCTGTTGACTACCTGTTGTGTAGATGAAGATTTGTCTTTTATATACTCCCTCGAGTGTCATCCTGCTCTCAATATTTTTGTTAAATCCATATGCTCTGCTTTATATCATGATAATCATGTAAATATTGTTCGCCACTAACCCAATCAGGGTAATATCACTGTTTACTCTCTTATATGATTTTTGGTTTTCCTGGATCCTTGCCCCGAACCCCCTTTGCTTAGTTTTCTGTACTTACTTACCATGGTTATATATTCTTATATACCCACTGGCCTCACATAGAACTTTGGTGTGGTCCAACCAGTCTGTTTTTATCCCCCCCCCCCCCCCCGCCCCCGAGAGCATGGAAACCTCTCTCCTGTTGTCCTGTTCTGACCTGTGCGGCTGCTGCCCCACGCAACCGCCCCCCGAGGTCATCGTGGGGCCTCCTTCTCCTCTGACACTGGAACCCTCCCCCCTCGTCTGTCTCCTGTGTTGGGCACCCTGTTCTATGGACCCTGTGTCCTCTCTTCCCTACCTCTCCCCCTTGTTTGTTTAGCTTCCTGAAAAAGGTTACACAGGAGGGAAAATTCTTTAGAGAGCTCACATGTCTGAAAATGCCTTTAGTCTATCCTCATACTTGATTGATAGTCTGGCTGAATATAGAATTCTAGATTAAAAATAATTTTCCTTCAGAAGTTTGCAGGCATTATCTCCTGGCTTCCAATGTCATTGTTGAGAGGTTTTCTGTCCTTCTTACTCTTGTTCTTTGTTTATAACTGCTTTCCCCCCACTTCTGGAAGCGTTTGGGGGTGTAACCCCCAGTATTCTGGAAGTTCGGTCATGTGCCCTGCCTCTGGCTCTTTTTCTCCCCACCGCATCGGATATGTGCTGCACTCTTGCCACCTAGGACTTACAGTCACCAGTTCTGGAAAGTCCTCTTGTTTTATTTCTTTGACAGTCGTCTCTCTGCTTTTTCTCTTCTTTCTACAATTCCCCTTGATTAGATGTCCATCTCAAGGATTGATCCTTGAATTTCCTTCTTTCTCCTGTTGTCTATGTCTTTTGCCTTTGTGTGTTTGCATAGCTTGTTTGGTGGTGGTGGTAGTGGTCCATTTTCTGGAAGATTTTCTCAATCTTACTTTCTTTCTTTCTTTTAAGATTTTATTGATTTAATTGAGAGAGAGAGAGAGAGCATGAGCATGAGTGGGGGAGGGACAGAGGGAGAGGGAGAAGCAGATTCTCTGCCGACCAGGGAACCTGATGGAGGCTCAGTCAGCAGACACTTAACTGACTGAGACACCCAGGCATACTTCAGCCTTATTTTCTTTTTTTAAGATTTTATTTATTTATTTGACAGAGAGGGATCACAAGGAGGCAGAGAGGCGGGCACAGAGAGAGGGAGAAGCAGGCTCCCCGCTGAGCAGAGAGCCCGATGTGGGGCTCCATCCCAGGACCTTGAGATCATGACCTGAGCCGAAGGCAGAGGCTTAACCCACTGAGCCACCCAGGCGCCCCAAGCATTCTGTTCTTGTGTCATGGATGTAATATCTTTTCTATCTTAGGATATTTTAAAAATTAAAAAAAAATTTTTTTTTTGAAATTAAAAAAAATTTGTTTCCGCCCTTCCTTCCTCCCTCCCTCACTCCCCCCTTTCCTTCCTTTTTTTCCTTCCCTCCTTCCTTCCTGTCTTTCTTTCCAGTGGAGGAGTTCAATGCAGGGACAGTTTACCCAGGAATGGGCAGAGAGAAGGAAAGCAGCAGGAGGTGGTAAAGTGCTTTGGGAACAGCAGGAGCGGGAGCTGCTAAGAGCTCTGAGCTGGAGCTGGCAGGGAGGGTGGGGACCCAAACCAGGAGGAGCGGCCACATCTACTAGCCCTTGAAGTGGGGACTGAAGAGGGACCAGAGCCAACCAGCAGCTTGGTAGGGAGGGAGCAGGGTCATAAATGCGCTGAACTCTCCCTCCTTTTGCATCGTTTCCGTGACTTATTTTTCCTTTTACCTCAGGCTCTGACATGGCTTGGCACTAGTATTCATCCTGTCTATTTACAATTTGATATTTTGTTCATTGTGGATTTCTTGGCCCTCATTTCTTCTTTTTTTTTTTTTTAATATTTATTTATTTATTTATTTGACAGAGAGAGAGAGAGAGAGAGAGAGATCACAAGTAGGCAGAGAGACAGGCAGAGGAGGAGGGGGAAGCAGGCTCCCCTCTGAGCAGAGGGGCTCGATCCCGGGACCCTGAGATCATGACCCAAGCTGAAGGCAGAGGCTTAACCACTGAGCCACCCAGGCACCCTCTTGGACCTCATTTCTATTTTAAGATATTGCATGAATAAATTGCCTATGTTTATGGCTGGGTTTGTTGGTGCCACATTAAATGTAGTACCTGAGGGCAGGGCCCCACCGCCTCACCTCATCCCTCTCTGAGATTGAACCTGCTAGAACCTCAGAGAACAAAGCCCCAACTCAATTTCCCTTCTGTCCTTTCTTCCCCATCTTGGAGAATCAAGGAGCCATGGTGGGATGACGGAGTAGAAGACCAGGGCAGGAGAGGTACCCTGAGTAAGGGGGCCCCTGGACACCCTTCCCTACCTTCCCTACCCCCAGGTTTGTTGAACCATCAGTTAAAGAACTGATACTTTCTCTGGGCCAGACGCCCACGTTACAGGGCCATGTCCCAGTCCATGCAGAGAGGACCTGGCAGAAGAGCCACAGAATTTCAGACTTCTGGAAGCCATTGTCTGTGGCCATTCAGAAAGGGCAGTGGGGATCAGCAAGAACCAATATAGATTCAATAACCCCAGAACTTAAAAAACAACAACACAGGGATACCTGGGTGGCTCAGTGAGTTAAGCCTCTGCCTTCTGCTTAGGTCATGATCCCAGGGTCCTGGGAATGACCCCCACATTGGGCTCCCTGCTTAGCGGCGAGTCCTTCTCCCTCTGTGATCTCTCTCGCTTTCGCTCTCTCTCAAATAAATACATAAAATCTTAAAAAAAATTAAAAGTTCCCATGGAATTCTGCTGGTCGTATAGGTGTGGGAACTTCTGATATGTAATATGTCAAACGAATTTTAAAATCAGTTACTAGAATGACCAGCAGAACTTTCTCAGGTATGGACTTTCTCAGAATGAAGCTTTCTCAGGTACCACATGGCTAACCTTGATGGCCCAGGAGCGTCGTGGCCCCCTCGGCAGCCACACATTGAAAGTCCACGTGAAGGAGCAAGGTCCCCTTGGCCGGAGACCCTTCTTGAGTGCCCTGGAGGCTGAGCCCAGATCTGCCTGAGTGATAGGAGTGATCAGACTTCTACCTCAGCTGAGTGATAGTCGGCCTCACGCCAGATGAAACTACCAGGATAAATATAAATCCTGGTGCTTGAGTTTAAAATAAGGTGGGAGAGATGGGGCTTAGCAGTAGTTCATGAGGAAAAGATGTGGGGCTCCTTACGGCTTGTAGGCTGGAGATGAGTCAGGAGTGTGAAGGGGCTGCCAAGGACGGAGGTGGGAAAGCTGACTGTGTTAGTTACAAACCAATGGAAACCCACAGAAACCCGGGAACCAGTGCTAGGGCTCTAGAGATCGTGTGTGGCATTTCTTGGCCTGACCATACACTGAGGGGCTTGTGCCCCCTTTTGGGTGGTTATCTAGAAACGAGAGGAGTCCAGAATGGCTGAAGGAGCTTGCAGGTATTAAGCCTGGTACAGAGAAGGCTCTAGAGAGATGGTTGTTTTCTCACAGCTGCGGGGCTGTGACTGCTCTTGAGGGAACAGATTGTTTTGCTCCATAGAACTTATCACTTCCTGCACTGAGTTATCTATTATTTGTTTATATTGCCTGTCCTCCCCGTGGAGCGGAAGGCCCGTGAGGCCCGAGACTTTCCAGACTCTGCCATGGGTGCCCGGCACACAGGAGGAGGGCCTCCTTTGAAGGAACAGAGGAAGTAGGGATGTCCCCCTCCCTGGAAACCTCAGAAGACGGGGTTGTTGAAGAGAAGAAGTCATGCTGGGGTCCGTCCTTGGACTCAGTGCCTCCAAGGACCCCAAATCTATTCCACTCTTGGGTTCCCACACATAAGAGAATGGCAGAGCTACACATACCAGAACATGGGGACGCATGCCTGTGACCCAAGTAGCCTCATGCCGGGGGCCTCTGTGGGGCCCGAGCTCCATTCTCTCCTGGAACCCACTGAATGGTGTTTGATGAGGGTCACTGAGGATCACCTGCTTCAGCACAGCTGGGCCTCAAGCCCCGCCCCACCCCGCCCCACCCCCGCCCACATCCATGCTGTGTGCCCACTCTACCCTGGACAGCGGGCAGCCTCGGCCACTCGGGAGCCCAGCAAAGGGCCCCAGAGACACCTGCTTCTTCACGAGTCTCTGCTCAGTGTCTCTTGAGAGCGGAGTCTATTTGATCAGAGGAAACCCCATCTAGACTAAGACTTGGTGGCAAAGGGTTAGGGAAGCGGGGAGTGGTGGGAAGAGGATATTTCAGTGGATTCGGTTTGGTCTGTTTCAGAAGGTTTTCTTGAGTCTCACCAGGAACTCTGCTCTGGGGCCATATCAAGGGGCCGAGGGCCTGGCAGGTGGGCTTCCATTCCCTCTGCTGCCCACACACCACCCCGGAGGCCTCTCACCTTCCTTCATTGGTCCCTGGTATACCCTCCGGGCCGTGGGCTTCCCTTCTGGCTCAGGCCTTCTGCTCTCTCTAGGTGTCTTCCTATCTTGCCCCCTCTGGCCCAACACTTTCTTCCCAGCCCCTTTCCCCCTAGATCCTTGTCAGACTCCCTAGCCATCCCTCCTGCCTGACCCCTCTGCCCAGGGTAGATCCCTAACCGGGGTCCTCAGCTCAGCTTCTGTTGCCCAGCACCCTGGGCTCACCACCTCACCACAGTGCTCTGTCCAACCCAGACGTGCTTGCTTTTGAGGCCTTGGATAGCCAGCATTGCTGGCAGCTCTGAGGCCCCTGGCCAGAGCCCTCTCCTTAGATTTTATTCTCATACCCACTCTACCACCATGCCCCAGTGGAGCTAGGACTCTAGTCTGGACCAGGATTTCCAGAGATTTTCCCACCAAGACCAATTCCGAGGCCCTGGAACACTGGCTACTTTTTTGGAGGGAGTGGGTTGGGGATTGAGGGTAGACCCTGTGTTGTGGCTCAGTTTATTCTGAGAGGCTAGAAAGGGAAAGGAAGCCTTGGACAAAGTTCTTCTTTCATCCCGGGGATTTCTGATCCTAGTCCAAGGTTTTCTTGGCTCTCTGTTTCAGATCTAACCCAGAGTCTGGGAGGAACCAAACTTGAGAACGTTCAGATTTGGAAGTTCTCCTGTAATAGAATAGTTCTCTCCATGGTAGGAAAGACCCTCTCCTCCACCCCAGTCTTCCTTAGGGCCGCACTTTCCTAAATTCCTCTCCTCTCTGGCCAAGCAAAACTTCCCTGCTCTTTCCCCACCACGGGAAGCCCCAGGGATGCTGAGGGACCCTGCGTCCAGGCAGGTACCATGTGGTCCAAGATGGCAGACAGCAAGAGGGACGAATGAGTGCAATACCTGCCTGGTTTCTATAATCTCCCAAAGGAGGCAGTTCCCAAAAGGAGACCTCTAGGAGACCTCCTCCCCAGATGGAAGGGCCTGGGGGAGATGGCACAGACAGAAGGACTCGTAGCCCAGAACCTGGTGACCAAGCAGTGCTCGTGGGAGGACCGTACCGTGCCAGTGGGCTCAGGGGAAGGGATGAGGTGAGGAGGCTGAACCTGGGAGAATTCCGGGAGTAGTATGTAACGTGGGTGGAGGGAAGGGAAGCTCAGGAAGAGAGAAGAGAGAAGATAAGGGGTTTTTAATAGGAAGGGGTGTTTGGGGAGGTAGGGTGTGGAGCCCAAGGGTCCAGTCTCCAGTGCTATGGAAACGATCTAGCAGTACTGGACCCCAACCTTTGCACTGGTAGGTACCAGTTTCCTGACCCTGGGCTGGATGCTGAACTCCTCAATTAAGGACTCCCTGCAGTCCCCACTAGTTTCGAATTTCCCAGATGGGGTGGTAAATACTGATCTCACAGGATTGACATTCAGGACCAAAATGCGAGTTTTCTGACCCTGTCAACTCCTCACTCACCCCCTCTGGGCTCAGTACGGGTGCCAAGGACACCTCGTGGCTGCTCAGCCCCAGGACATCTATCTCCCACAACGGTTACTCTTGTTGATCCTTTTCCCGTCCCTTGGGCAGGTTGGTGGTTGGTTGGCTTTCTTCTTTCTTTTTCTCGTGTTGAGGTGAGATTTACATAACATAATATTAACCATTTTATTATTTTTTAAAAGATTTATTTATTTTAGAGAGAGAGAGAGTGCACACATGGGGAGAGGGGCAGAGAGAGAGAGGGAATCCCAAACAGATTTCCTGCTAAGTATGGCGCCCAACATGCGGCTTAATCCCACAACTCATGAAATCACGACCTGATGCGGGGCTCGATCCCAGGACTCAGAGATCATGACCCGAACCGAAGGCAGAAGTCTAACTCACTGAGCCACCCAGGCACCCCAACATTAACCATTTTAAAATGAAGGGCATTGGGACGCCTGGGTGGCTCAGTTGGTTGAGCGGCTGCCTTCGGCTCAAGTCATGATCCCAGCATCCTGGGATCGAGTCCCACATCAGGCTCCTTGCTTGGCAGGGAGCCTGCTTCTCCCTCTGCCTCTGCCCGCCACTCTGTCTGCCTGTGCTCGCTCTCTCGCTCTCTCTATCTGATAAATAAATAAATAAATAAAATCTTTAAAAAAATAAATAAAATAAAATGAAGGGCATTTAATACATTCACAGTGTTGGGCAACCATCACCTCTGTCTAGTTCCAGAATATTTCATCACCCCAGAAGGAACTGCTGTACCATTTAAAAAGTTGTTTCCCATCCCCCCTCCCTTCATCCCCAAGCAATAACCAATCTCTGTTCTATTTTTCTAGATTTACCTATTCTTGATGTCTCACATATAACTGAAATCATACGGTATATGACTTTTTGTGTCTGGTTTCTTTCACCTAATATAATGTTTCTGAGTCTCATCTATTTTCATGGCTGAATGCTATTCCAGTGTACAAATATATAATAATTTGCTGATTCATTCATTTGTTGATAGGCACTTGGGCTGTTTCTGCCTTTTGGCGGTTGTGAATATTGACACTGTGAATGTGTGTACATGTATTTGTTTGAGGACCTGTTTTCAACTATTTGGGCCATATACCTAGGAGCGGAATTGCTGGGTCAAAAGGCAACTCTATGTTTAACTTTTTGAGGAACCTCCAAACTGTTTCCCACAATAGTCAAACCATTTTATGCTCCCCCAGCAATATGTGAAGGTTTCAAACTCTCCACATCCTTGCCAACACTTGTTACTGTCTTTCTTTTTTCTTTTTTTATTTTCTTTTTTTTTTTTTAAGATTTTATTTATTTATTTGGGAGAGAGGCAGTGAGAGAGCATGAGCGAGGAGAAGGTCAGAGGGAGAAGCAGACTCCCCGTGGAAGCTGGGAGCCCGATGCGGGACTCGATCCCGGGCCTCCGGGATCATGACCTGAGCCGAAGGCAGTCGTCCAACCAACTGAGCCACCCAGGCGTCCCTGTCTTTCTTTTTTAAATATTAGAACATTCTAATGGATGTAAGATGATATTCATTGTGGTTTTGATTTGTGTTTCCTGATTGACTAATAATGTTAAGCATCTTTTCATGGCTTGTTGGCCATTTGTATATCTTCTTCAGAGAAATGTCTACTTAAGTCCTTTGCCGCTTTGCCCATTTTTAAATTGGGTTGTTTGTCTTTTTGTCTTGGGCAAATTTCTTAACCTTTCTTCATTGTCAAATAGGGATGCTATTGTCTAAATGCAATTGTAAAGATGTTCTACAGGAATCTACATTAAGGGCCTGGCACAGGGTCAGGAATGATAAACATTAGCTGACTCTGAATTAGGTTCTGGTCTAGGTTACCAATCATCTTGGTGTTCCCAGAATGCTCCTGGGTTTTGCATTGTCCTGGGAAATTCCAGTAGCAGGCAAATTAGGACAGTGGTCACCCTACTGTGGTCCCAGGTATGGCAGATACTAGGTATCCTTGTCACCGATGTGCTCTAAACCTCAGATTCCTCATCTATAAGGTGGGACTGAGAATGACTCATGGAGTTGTTCTAAAAATCCAATGAGGGATACCTGGGTGGCTCAGTCAATTAAGCGTCTGCCTTCAACTCAAGTCATGATCCCAGGCTCCTGGGATTGAGCCCCGAATCAGGCTCCCTGCTCAGTGGGAAGCCTGTTCCTCCCTCTCCCACTCCCCCTGCTTGTGTTCCCTCTCTCACTGTCCCTCTGTCAAATAAATAAATAAAGGTTTTTTTTTTTAAGATTTTATATATTTATTTGGCAGACAGAGATCACAAGTAGGCAGAGAGGCAGGCAGAGAGAGAGGAGGAAGCAGGCTCCCTGCTGAGCAGAGAGCCTGATGCGGGGCTCGATCCCAGGACCCTGAGATCATGACCTGAGCCGAAGGCAGAGGCTTTAACCCACTGAGCCACCCAGGCGCCCCAATAAATAAAGTCTTAAAAAAATTAAAAAGAAATGCAGAAACTCAAGGGCACCTGGCTGGCTCAGTCAGAGGAGCGTAGGACTCTTGATCTTGGCGTTGTGAGTTTCAGCCCCTCACTGGGTGTAGCGATTACTTAAAAAAAATAAGAAAGAAGAAAAGAAAATAAAAGGAAATGCAGAAACTCCAGCCCTGCCGAATCAGTATCTGATTCTCAGGTGACTTGGATATACATTAGGATCTGAGAAGCACTGCTTTGTACCAAAAGTTTTAAAGCTTTAAAGCAGGGGAAACCATCTTGGAGATGGAAAGTACATTAATAAGTTCATCACAGGAGTATCTATGAGAGCATAAAAATTAGAAGCTACCTGAATGCCCCAACAATAAGGAAATAGTTAAGAAAATTATGGGTTTTCTTCAGAGTAGATGGCCAGGAAGCCATTACAAGTGATGGCTAAAAGACCAAGTTCAACATCAAAAACTGCTTTAGAGATCATGAAACCTGACAGAAGCAGTCCACGCAACAGGATTATAACCATGTGAACCATACATATGGAAAAGGCTAGAAGGAAATGTGGCCACATGGGACCAGTTGAGGGATGGGGGAGGTCTGTGTTTGTTTTTATGTTGCCTTGTCCTGATTCTGTGTGGTGATAGGATCTATATTTATGCTCTCAAAATCCCTGGTTGGCTGATATTTCCTCCTCATGGGGAATTGTGCTGAGAGTGGATGATTCTTCCATTTCCATGAAGTGTTGGGGGCACTGAGAAATGCTGTGTCTAGAAAGTCAGTCCCCACCCTCTTTCTGAGCCTGGTCCAACGCCTCATTTCCAGGGCCTTCCTAGGTCTGCCTTATCCATCCCGACACCTCTTTACCCTGGGCCCTTGGTGTGGATGTCGCTACCCCTTTGTCTGGCCTGGGTCCCCTCCCTTTCCAGGATAGGCCTGCTTTCTGCACTCTGTGATGACAAGTTTTCTGTGTGGGTTTATTTTAATCTGAGGCTTGAATACTTCCAGAGGTCAGATAGAGAATATTATTAATACATGAGGTAAGGGAAAATACGAATAAAAGGCCATGTAATGGGAGTCCTTTCTTTCTTTCTTTCTTTCTTTTTTTAAGATTTTATTTATTTATCTGACAGACAGAGATTGTAGGTAGAGAGGCAAGCAGAGAGAGAGAGAGAGGGGGGAAGCAGGCTCACTGCTGAGCAGAGAGCCCGATGCAGGGCTCGATCCCAGGACCCCGAGATCATGACCTGGTACGAAGGCAGAGGCTTAACCCACTGAGCCACCCAGGCGCCCCATGGAAGTCCTTTCTGATTGCAGACTTCATTCTATGGTTTGACATGGAATTCACCCACCTACACCAAGAGGTGAATATTTCTAATACCATCTTGGAACAGAGAGGTGAAGTTCTTGCCTCAGGTTGCACAGCTAGTGGGTGACAGCCAGGACAAGAGCCCAGGTCTTTCTGCCTTTGGAGTCCAAGGGTTTAACACGCTGTCTCCTTGTGGTTGAAAATGCCTGGCATATTGGTCCAGACAGGGGGTGCCTCTAGACCAGTGCTTTTCAAACTTTATTGTGCAAAAGAATCCCCTGGGAAGCTTATTCAAATTCAGAGTTTGATTCCTGAGGTTTGGGGTTGGGCCCGGGATTCTGCATTTCCAAGGAGCTCCCAGGTAGATGCAGGCACTGCTGGTCCCTAGGGGCACATTTTGAGATGCAGGGATCTGGAGAACATCCCTATGGGTCTTGTAAGGCTTCGTGGGATGGTGGAGTCAGGGAATGGGATGCCGCCTCCCCCAGCAATCCCATCAGCACCTCCTGGGTTGGACCCAGCTGCCTGGAGCCCCGTCCTGACAAGCCTGGCTGGCCAGACCTCTCCAGCAGGCCCTGCAGGGTGCCCTTGGTGGCCTGCCCCAGCATTTTCACCTGCCAGTTGGCTGGCAGTTGACGGGCCGATGGTGACAGCTTAGCCAGAGCTCCTGTCCAGAAACGTCTTGAGCTCAGCCAAGGCAAATGCCGCCCCGCTGTCAGCAGTGAAGTGCCTGGCAGGCTCCAGGCATGAATAATTGAGGCAGAAGAGACACTGTAACAGCAGATGATCGGGATGGGGCTGGGGCTGGTTTGGAGGAGGCAGCCTCCACAAGCAAAACCTTTCTTGGAAAGGTCCAACAAAATCATCGTAATAGCTCCTATTTAGCGAATACCTACTGTGGACCGGGCACTGGGCTGAGAGTGTACGTGGATAGGTTTTGTCTAATCCTTTCAAGAATTCTGTGTGCGAGATTACTGAGGAGGGACTCAAGCTGAGAGGAGAGTGAAAAACTGGAGCCAGGTTTTGAATTTAGGTCTGTCTGACTCCACAGCCTGGGCACCTGACCCAAGAGCAGTGGTTTTCAGAGTGCACTCCATGGAACCCTAAGGGTTCACAGAGGCACTGTGCACTGGCTGTCGTGGAATGGAGGGTGATGGAAGAGGAGGTAACCCAGCAGGCTGGGCTCCAGGGCCTTCTTTCCTTCCACCAGAATGACCAAACTTTGATATGATTTATGTACTGAGCTTCCATGGAAGGTTAATTGGAAGAAAAGATTTCATGTCCAAAAAGGTTTGAAATCCATGGCATGCCACCTTCCAGAACGGACGTGGATGACTGACCAGAGCTTCATGAACGGATTTCAAGAGAACACAGTTCCCTTTGGTGGACTTGCCAAGTAGTCTGGCTCAGGCTATGCCCCCTGACCCTCTGTGCTGTGAGGCCACCCTGTCATAGCTTTTGGCCTCCAGGCCACAGATTGCCCTCAGGGGGAACTGGACTGCCCCATGGACTGCAGGTCCAACACACTGACAGGTCTGAACTGGGTAAATTCCTGGGACAAGTTCACCGTCAGGCACAGCCTCTAAATCCTTTTAGGAAACGTGTGTATATGGATGACAGCGAGGAAGCCCTCAGATTGACCGGCCTGAGGAGGCCTCTCAGGACCTTCCTTGTATTAATTAGGATGTAGATTCAGCTATTGTAACAAATGCTCAACTCATGAGGGGCTTCAGCATGAGTTTATTCTCCCACATGTAATAGTAATAGTGTGAATATAAGGAAGCAGGGGGTGAGGTACTGTCTCCATGGTGTTGGGGACCCAGCTTCCCTCCGTCTTGCTGCTCTCGCCTCTGCAACATGTGCCTTCTCTGCTGTGGTCCAAGATGGCTGCCCATTCCTACTGACGACGATTATCCTGCTGGTCTTCCATCGGCCAGGCATAGTCACGTAGCCCCACTAAGCTGTAAGGATGGCTGGGACACGTAGTCTTAGCTGGGTGGCCACGTGCCTAATGGAAACTAAAGGAAGAAGGAGAGAATGGTTATGGGGAAGCACTTATCCATCTCTGTCATGGGTGGACTTCCTCTATCAAAACTGCTGGTGCTGGTGTCTGCGTGAGCAGGGGCCCGCAGTAACAAATGGGAAGTGCCCCCAAGGTTAGTGACTTTCCACATGACTCGTCCCCTCCATAGTCAGTCAAGAAATTGGCAGTGGGTCGCCTGGGTGGCCCAGTCCATTAAGTGTCTGCCTTTGGGTCAGGTCATGATCCCAGGGTGCTGGAATCAAGCCCCACATTGGGGAGTCTGCTTCTCCCACTTCCCCTCCCCCCCTTGTGCGCTCTCTCTCTCTCTCTCTCTCCTAAATAAACAAAATCTTAAAAGAAGAAGAAGCCAGGGGTGCCTGGGTGGCTCAGTGGGTTAAAGCCTCTGCCTTCAGCTCAGGTCATGATCCCAGGGTCCTGGGATCGAGCCCCGCATCAGGCTCTCTGCTCCACGAAGAGCCTGCTTCTTTCTCTCTCTCTGCCTGCCTCTCTGCCTACTTGTGATCTCTGTCTGTCAAATAAATCAAAAAGAAGAAGAAGAAGAAGAAGAAGAAGAAGAAGAAGAAGCAGCAGCAGCCAGCAGTGCTTGACTTTGTAGAAGAAAAACATGGCAGCCTGGGTGTTGTCAGGGAAAATTCTCCCAGAAATTGGGTTTCTCACTTCTGTCTTCCCAATCAGAGTCTCACTGTCTGTGCTGGTGAAGGACTGTCTGGGGTGTCCCTGGAAGACCCTCTGATCACCCCAGGAGCAAGCCTCTTCTGGTTAGTGCCCTTCTGGTTCTAAGGAGCTATTTGAGCTGTGTCAGGAGGAAGGTTTACAGTAAGGAGGTAGAGACCTACCGTGGGCTCCAAGAGCCAGAGATGACAGACAGGCTGACCTTAGAGTCCAGGAGAGCAGTCAGAAACCAAGGCCCACATCAACACTACTCTCTTTTGCACTCACTCAACTTATATTAATGAAGCCAAGTGCATGTAAGGTCTTCCTTCTCCTCTCTGTGGACAAGAAGTCACACTTAGGACAGCACCCCAGTGACACAGAGGCACCCGTGTCCACCTGCTGCCAGGTGGAGCCAGGGTCTCTCTTCCTTGCTTGGAAAGTGTCTCCCTCTCTAGCTTCAGTTCTCGGGGAAGAGCTTGAGGAGTCAGGGGATTTCCACCTGTGAGCAGGACATGCTAGCTTTGGAAGGCTTTCCACAGCTGGGTCCTTCACAAGGGGCTTGTGTTTCACCTGCCTCCAGTGCTGAGGGAAGATGTTGTCCTTGTCACCACCCCACATGTTCTCAGCACAACCTCGGGCCCCAGCAGCTGCAGGATCCTTGTGACTCAACTAATTCAGCAGGCAGATCCTAACACCTGCCATATGCACTAGGGAGGTGCTGGGGTGACAAGATGGAACATGACACAGTCCCCTCAGCTCTGTGCCCCATAAAGGCCCTGCGCTGGTCCTTCTGATGTGGGAGACTTTATTTATTTTTTAAAGATTTTATTTATTTATTTTATTTTATTATTTTTTTTTTAGTTTTTAAATTTTTTTTTGTTTTTTATTTATTTTTTAAAATTTTTATTTATTTATTTGACAGACAGAGATCACAAGTAGGTAGAGAGGCAGGCAGAGAGGGTGGGGAAAGCAGGCCTCCCGCTGAGCAGAGAGCCCGATGCGGGGCTCGATCCCAGGACCCCGAGATCATGACCTGAGCCAAAGGCAGAGGCCCAACCCACTGAGACACCCAGGTGCCCCTTATTTATTTATTTTAGAGAGAGAGAGAGGCAGAGGCAGAGGGAGAAGCAGACTCCCCGCCGACAGGGAGCCTGATGCGGGGCTCCATCCCAGGACCCCGGGATCATGACCTGAGCTTAACTGTTAAGGCAGACGCTTAACTGACTGAGCCACCCAGGCATCCCTGACGGAAGAGAGTTTAACCAATGACTAAAAAGCAGCCCATGTCACCTTCCAGTGGGGACAGTTACTTAAACATCCGAGAAACAACAGACAGAGGAAAAGCCTTTGCCTTTGAGCGAGACTGCCTGGTTTCAGATGGGGCCCAGGAGACGCGTTCCCGTCACCCCACCCTTTGCTGTCTTAGCTGAGGCAGCAGACACACAAGTTAGCATCTGTTTGGGGTTTCCGACCCACGGCAGAGTGTGGCTTCTGCCTGGGGGGGCCTTCATTTCTGACGCTTGGAGGTTTGGCAAAAGCTCTCACCGCGTGAGTCCCCGGAAGCAGGTGATAGAAACCAGACCCTTCTCCAAGCCTCCAACCAGCCGTTTTTCAACACGGGTTTTTCAACTCCAGTTCCTACGTGGGCGCTGCATTTGGTTGACTCCCACCCTACCTGCCCAGGTCTGTTCTCTGTCGGCTGTTGTCCTGCTTTGCTTGGTAACAGGATCCCATTCCGGTCACCAGCATGCGCGGTGGTAGCCGTGGCACAGGGGAGGGGCAGGCCCCCGATGGCTATGCCCTGCGACCTTCATTCATTGGCAAATCCTCCAGTTGAGCACATCCCCTGTGCTTCACCCCCATCGATAAAGGCAGCCCTCGCCTGTGGGAATGTCTGGTCTTAGAGGAGAGGACCGTGGGAGCCCCAGAAGGCTTGTGAGCAGAGTGATGGGGCCTTGCACGTGCCTTAGATTTGTCTGACAGCCGCACGGAGGGCTGGTGGAGGGCTGGGGGGATCAGGAGGCTGGAGGGGAGGCCCCCCTCCCCTGCCACACCATGCTTCTCCTGCTCATCTTCCCCCCAAACCTGCCCTGACCCCAGGTCCCCAGAGCGTGTCACTTGTCAGAAGAGCAGAGCCTGCCTCTTGGTAGCTGGAGAGGACAGGCATCCCCTGTCCCTGCTCATGCTGGGCCCAGGGCAAGGGCTGGCTGGGCAGCTGGCAGGTTGGCAGGGAGAACATGGTCTGTCTACTCTGCTGTGTCTGCAGCCGCAGCCGCTGGACAGCCTAATTAATGACCCGCCGCGTCCAGGGCTCCTCACGGGTCAGCAGCCCCATCTCAGCCGCAGCCAAGTGCACCGGCCAGCTCTGCCTCCTTCTCCCTGTGGCTGGCACTCCCAGATGGGTTGAAATGCTACAACATCACCTCCTACCCGGGCTCTGCCACCCTTTCTGATAACTGTTTCCTGCCCTCTTTTAAATCCTGGCCCTAAATGCTTCTGTGCAGGAGAGGCTTTACAGAACTAATTCCCAGCTGGCTGTATTCTGGCTTGTTCTTTATCTGCATTGGTCTCATGGTAGAGGTTAGAAATGTCTCAGAGGAACCACAGCTCCTTCTCTCGGCTTTCTCAGCCCTCTGGTGACTGTCATGTGGGCCCCGATTTCTCCCTCTGCTCAAGGGTTTGTGTCTGTGTCCTACTTGCCTAAGGCCTACCTCCTCCATCAGACTAGCAGCCCCCCAAGATCAAGAGTCTGCCTCCATCTTTTTAAAAAATTTATCTATTGATTTTTTTTTTTCTGAGGGGGTGGGGAGGGGCAGAAGGAGAAGGAGAGATGCTCCATGCCCAGAAGAGCCCAAGGTGGGGCTTGATCTTGAGATCTCTGAGATTATGGTCTGAGCCGAAACCAAGAGTAGGACTCTTTTTTTTTTCTTTTCTTTTTTTTTTTTTAAAGATTTTATTTATTTATTTGACAGACAGAGATCACAAGTAGGCAAAGAGGCAGGAAGAGAGAGAGAGGAGGAAGCAGGCTCCCTGCTGAGCAGAGAGTCCGATGTGGGGCTCGATCCCAGGACCCTGAGATCATGACCTGGGCTGAAGGCAGAGGCTTTAACCCACTGAGCCACCCAGGCGCCCCAAGAGTAGGACTCTTAACGGACTGAGTCACCAAGACACCTCTCTGCTTACATCTTCAGACTGGGGGCTTCTAAGATCCACTTTTCTCTTTTCCCTGAAGCAGGGTAACTCTGGGCAGAAACTGCATGTCCCCTTCAGTCTGGGAGCTCCCTGAAGACCATAGCTCTGTTTGGGGTTGCCCTGGCTATTTCTTGCTGATGCTCCAAGCTGAGCTCTGCCCTGGGCGTGCTCCATGGCCAATCCAGAGCTGCAGGGAAAGCCTCCTGGCCTGTCTGGAAACGACAGGGCTGAGCGTGGGTATAGCAGGTGTGGGTTTGGCTGGGGCCAGAGCTCCTGGGGCATGCCTGGGCCTGATCCTGAGCTGCTTGTCTGGGGCCAAGGGGAACCCAGGATATCCAGGCCGAAACCAGCCCTTGAGGCCACGGGGCTCGCACGAGGGAGGTTGGTGACTTCCTGGGGAGGGCAGAGGATGGCTCCTGGCCAGCCCAACTCCTCATACCTCCTGTGGTCTCTGTCTCGGGTGGTGGCAGGAGGACAACCACAACTACTACGTGTCCCGTCTGTATGGCCCCAACGAGCCCCGCAGCAGGGAGCTGTGGGTGGATGTGGCCAAGGCCAACCAGAGCCAAGTGAAGGTCCATAGAATCCTCTCCAACACCCACCGGCAAGCTTCGGTGAGTAGGCCAGTCCCTGGCTGGGCTGCCTTGGGCTGGGAGGCTAAGGGCCAGGGCATTGTGCCTGGTCAGTGGACATGGTTGTGGCCTGAGGTCCATGACCTGGGAGGTGCTTTCCAGGGAACCCTGGAGCCGAGGTGCTGCCTAGAGTTAAGGGGCCCACCCATGGTCCTGGCGGCCTGTCCTGGACATGCCTGCTCCCTACCCTGTCCAGACAAGCATGGGGCAGTGTGGGTGCCCAGCCTCCTGGCCTACAGCTTGGCCCATGCTGATTCTCTCCCATGCCCTGCAGAGAGTGGTCTTGTCCTTTGATTTTCCTTTCTACGGGCATCCTCTGCGGCAGATCACCATAGCAACTGGAGGTAAGGCTGTGTCGGTGGGACTGGGGGAGGTTTGGAGATCTCAGCCAGAACCCAAGGGACCTACCTGGGAAGGTTCAGTGGAGACAGGGGTGCACAGATAGGCAGTGGAGGGTCCCGCATTGGGCTCTCTCTTGGGATCCCAGTCTCAGGAGGGAGACGAGCGTGTGTGTTGGACCACATCCCCGACGGTGGCTGACTTGCGTCTGTGTGTGCGTGTGTGTGTGTGTGTCTGTGTGTGTGTGTCTGGGCCCACTCAAGCCAGCCTGGACAGTCCCTGTGGTCTCTGTGCTTCAGTCTGTGAATGAGAGAGAGGAGGAGACTTCACTGAGAGCCTGGCTCTTGGGATCAGGCTCCTTGCTGACAAGAGGAGCCTCTCTTAGATCCCTGTGCAATTTCCCAAGGACAGGGAGGGGCGGGAGTCCATGCCTACCTGGAGGGTCAAGGAGAGCCTTCTCTGCTCTGGAGCCCTTTTGCTCTGTACACACCAGACCCAGAGCCCAGCAGGCGGGGGCGGGGAACAGAGGTCCAAGATTCGCTTCCAGCTCCCTCTGCACTGTCCCTTCCCGCACAAGGAAGGCATCCCTCTGCTTTAAACCCCCTCCCCCAGGCTTCATCTTCATGGGGGACACGATCCATCGGATGCTCACAGCGACTCAGTATGTGGCGCCTCTGATGGCCAACTTCAACCCCGGCTACTCTGAGAATTCGACAGTCGCTTACTTTGACAATGGTGAGACCAGATCTCAGAGTTCACAAACGCCCCATGGCTCAGGGGCTCACTTAGTCAGCCCCTTTAGAGCAGTCCCAAGTCTAGAGAGGACAAGGGACTTGCCCACGGTCACAAAGCAAGGCAGCTACCCACCTTCCTGTGTTCACTGTCTTCATCTCTAAGATGGGGACAGGATGCCTGCCACCTAGCATGGCTCTTAGCAGAGGTGACAAGCATTAGAGACCATGATTGTCTCTTACTCTCCCTGGATTGTTCCTTGAGCACCCGGCCCCCCACCACACCTGTGTTGGCCCCCAAAGCTGCTGCGGGCCCGCCTCCCTGGCCAGCCGGCTCTCTCTTCTGCTCCCCAGGGACAGTCTTTATTGTTCAGTGGGACCACGTCTACCTCCAAGGCCGGGAGGACAGGGGCAGCTTCACTTTCCAGGCAGCTCTGCACCACGATGGCCGCATTGTATTTGGCTACAAAGAGGTGAGCGAGCTTAGCTGCGGAGACAGCTGGGTCTTGGAGTCTTTCATTCAGCGGCTATCTGTAGAGAACCTGCAAATGTGCCAGGCGTAGGCCTTGGTGCTGGGGAGACAGCAGTTGATGAGATGGCTGGAGGTTCCTGCCCTTGTAGAGCTGTAGGTCTGGTTGGGGAGATAGATGGTAATTGCAGGGACAAATGTAGAATCACCACTGTGACAAGTATTCCTAAGTTAGAGGTGCCCGGTGTCAGGAGTGCCTTTCATGAGGCTTTTTCCCCCCCTTTTCTTTTTTTTTTCATGAGGCTTTTTACCTCAGCAGAGGTCGGGGAGACTTCCCTGAGGAACAGAGGTGAAATCTGCAGGAAGCAAAGGAATTCCTTAACAGGAAGCCAAGAGGAGATGGGAAAAGCACATTCAAAGGTCCTGTGGCAGAACAGGGCATGGCTGGTACAAAGCCTTGGAAGAAAGCAAAGCTGGAGGGGAGAAAGTAGGGGACTGGCAAGGGCAGGGGAACACCCAGCTTTGCCTTTGAGAAAGGTCACTCTGGCTTCAGAGTGGAGAACAGATTATTGATGGCTAGAGGCAATGCTGTGGGACGGTTTCAGAGAGAGATGTCAGCTTGGAGTAGGTGGCATGAGATGGAGAGAACTAGACAGGCCTAAGAGCCAGAGGGCAGGTGGATTAATAGGATTTGGAGATGTGTTCGGTGGAGGAGGGCTGAGATGGACGAAAGGCGGTGACTCCCAGGTTTCTGGCCTGCATGGAGGTGCCATCCACTAAGAGCAAAGAAAAAAAGTAAATGTGCTGGAGAAGTTGTGGGAGAGATTTGCAATTTGGATGGGGACCCATTGGATTTGGGATGTCTTTGAGTCCCCTGAGAGGTGCTGCTGAGCAGGCAGATACATCTGGAGCTCGGAGGGGAGCTCTAGGCTGGCCCAGGGGTGTTTAGGGAGCGGGGATAGATGGTGCCTCTTTTCTCCTGCCACAGATCCCTATGCCTGTCCTGGAAATCAGCTCCTCCCAGCACCCCGTCAAAGCAGGCCTGTCAGATGCCTTCATGATTCTCAACCCTTCCCCGGATGTCCCAGGTGAGTCCCTAGGGATCCAGTGGAGCTCTCGGGTGGGGCTGGGGCAGGGAGGTTGGACTGAGCTCCAGCTGACCCAGGCTGTAGGCGGGTGAGGATGGGCAGTGGAGCGGGTGGATGGAGGACAGAGAGCCAAGCAGGAAGGAGGGAAGATGGAACATAATGAGTTCCAACTTTTCCTCATTAAAGCAGAGGAACCATTTTTTCCCCCAGTGAAATCTCTAGTGGGAGGCGCGGCTCTGGTTTTGGAGTGGAAGGAGAGCCACTCAATACCCCGTCCATTTAGGAAATCTGCACAGACACCAAATTGGGATTTTTGAGTCCTCACAGAACACAACCATAATGACATCCCCATCCCAGGTGACAGGAGCATCACAGGGGGCTTCGGGAGAAGGAAGCTGGTCTCGGCCACGTTGTTAACTGTCCTTTGGCAAATCAGATCTCCCTAGCCTCTGTTGCTTCTTCTGTAAAATGGGGGTGTGTGTAGCTGGAACGGTCCTTTTTCCTTCCTGATCCTCTTCCAGTTCTGATATTTTTTGGGGGAGGGTCACAGATCTTTCTCTCCTGCTTCTAACCCCTGCTCACCCCCATGAGGGTCTTGGATTCCCATTTCTGGGGAAGGCATGGCAGGCATGCTGGCTGCTTTTTCTAGACCCCTGGCTCCAATGCTTTTGAACCTGACCTCTTCTGTTATGCTATGTATACAAAAGTCCTTCTGTCTAGGGGCACCTGGGGGGCTCAGTCGGTTAAGCCTCTGCCTTCAGCTCAGGTCATGATCCCAGGGCCCTGAGATCGAGCCCCATGTTGGGTTCCCTGCTCAGTGGGTCATCTGCTTCCTCCTCTCCCTCTGCCCCTTCCCATCCCCTCTCTTGTTCTCAAATAAATTAACACAATCTTAAACAACAACAACAATAACAAAGTCCTTCTGTCTAACTTGCGGGGCCTCAAGCAGGAGCAGACCGGTGTCTGTTCTTCTCTATCCTTACGTACCTGATGGGACTGGGGGATATTCTGAACTCCACCCTAGCCATGCCAGGCTGGATGAGAGGACATGGGTGGGAGGCACCAAAGGGCTTCCCTGTAGAGAGGCAGGCACCACCATTCTGGGAACTCCAGGGATTCCGGGGGAAGTATCCTTCCTACATCTGTTGGTTGAATTCAATCAATACACATATTCTGAGTTTCTACTTGACACTATGTCCTGGGTGCTATGGAGATACAATGAAGAGGAAGTCATGGAGGGACTCATCACCTGAGCAGAGCGTCTGTCCCTAACGGAAATCTGAGGGAAGGGACCAGGGCTCATGTCATAAGCCTTCATCCAGCACCTTCCACGTGCAAGGTTCAGTCCAGTGTGAGGGGCTTGGCCCTGAAGTTGGAAGCATGGAGTCCAAACTCCCCACAAGCATCTGACCTCCGGCAAGTCACTTATCCTCTTAAAGTTTATTTCTTTATCTGTAGTTGGGGATATAAGTAGTTCGTGCCTCCTAGTTACTGTGAAGGTGAACGCTATGATGCACACGAAGCGTTCACTCCGATGTCTGGCGCACTGTCTGTGAGCCCTGCATTAGGATATCTTCCTGTGCTGGCCCTTAGCACACGATGCGGTGTTTGATAACCCAGCAGGACATCTGCTACGGGAGCAAACAGTGCAGCAATAGGAGCATGTGATGTCCTGACACCGGTGTGTCATTGGTTAGATGCCACGCCCACAGAACGTTCACGTGACTTTTGCAGCTAGTGGGAAAACAATCGCGTGCTACCGTGGCCGTTTCCCAAACTTCACCCGTGTGCACATCACCTTTGAGGTTTTTGTCATGAACATGAATGACTGTTCTATTATTATGAATGCTCTTCTTTTCTTCTTTTTTAAAAGATTTTATTTACTTATTTGTCAGTGGCAGGGGAGGAAGCGCAACCAGGGGGAGCAGGAGGCAGAGGGAGAAGCAGGCTTCTGCTGAACAAGGAGCCCAAAGCGGGGTTTAATCCCAGGACCCTGGTATCATGACCTGAGCCAAAGGCAGATGCTTAACCCACTGAGCCACCCAGACGTCCCTATGAATGCTCTTTTTTTAAAAATTTTATTTATTTATTGGACAGAGAGAGAGATCACAAGTAGGCAGAGAGGCAGGCAGAGAGAGAGGGAGAAGCAGGCTCCCTGCTGAGCAAGGAGCCCTATGCAGGGCTCGATCCCAGGACCCTGAGATCACGACCTGAGCCGAAGGCAGAGGCTTAACCCACTGAGCCACCCAGGTGCCCCTGAATGCTCTTCTTTATCCCAATCTATAAAGTGATATTTTTGCACAAATAAATGTACCCGGTCTAAAACTCAAAAGATAAAAAAGTTTGTATAAAAACAGTTAGGTTTGGGAGAAATGAGGGGAAAAAAAAAGAAAAAAATTAGGTTTCTCTCCCATACCTGATCCTGTCCCTAGTTTTCCTTTCTGGAGGCAACCCCACTCCCGGGTTATTTCTAGACCTATAAGCCTATAAGTAAGCATATGTTTGGTTATTTAACACAAATGATGGCATATGATGCTACTGTTCTACCCTTGAACGAAGTATATACTGCCCATCATACCATATCAGCTCCCACTCCATTCTTGTTACTGGCTACTTGACAGCCTGCCACATAGATGTTACCTTAATTTAACCACCTCCCTCCCCCGACGTAGGCTTTACAGCTGTTTCCCACTTTTGCTACAACAAATAAGGCTGCAGTGAATATCCTTGCAAGTAGCTATTTTTACTCCCCGTTGTGAGTATTTCCGCAAGATAAATTCCCACGATCCGGATCTTGCCCCGGGCAGCTCTCAAGGTGCTTGCCAGGGTATAGTCATCTCCGCCGCTGACTGGGGTGGAGCTTGCAAGAGCTCTCCCATGGGTGTGGGCAGGGTTCATTTCCTTGAGGAGGACCCCCTCTGTCCCTGCCCTGTAGACCTCCCCGTAGGACAGCTCATAACATGGCAGCTGGCTTCCACCAGAGCAGGTGAGCAAGACAGCAGGAGAGGGTGGGCAGGACCAAAGGGCAGTCTTTTTGTAACCTAATCCTGGAAGTGCCATCTCATCACTTTTGCCATATTCTACTGGTTAGAAGCAAGTCACTAGGTCCAGCCCACACTCAGAACAGGATTCCAAGGGTGACAGTACCAGGAGGCAGGCCACTGGGGGCCACATTGGAGGCTGCCTGGTTACCACGCTGATTATAATCCCATCCCCAGTTTTATCGTATTTGGTCAACCTCCCAGGACTGCAAGTGAAGTCTGCATTTTGTAAATGAGGACACAGAGGCTCTTGAGGTGGCTTGCTTGTGATAACACAGCTCCGAGAGAGAACTGAAACCCAGATCTTCCTTTTTTTTTTTAAACCCTGGGGTCGACGTTAGAGACTTTCTTTCTTTTTTTTTTTTTTTTTTTAAACATTTTATTGATTTATTTAACACAGAGAGAGAGAGAGATCACAAGTAGGCAGAGAGGCAGGCGGGGGTGGGGTGGGGAGCAGGCTCCCCGCTGAGCAGAGAACCGGATGTGGGGCTCTATGACAGGACCCTGAGATCATGACCTGAGCTGAAGGCAGAGGTTTAACCCACTGAGCCACCCAGGTGCCCCCGTTTGAGACTTTCTAAATCTAACCCAGACCCACTCCAGCCAGAGGGGTGAATCCTTTCCTCGTCAGCTCCCAAACACCCACACAGCCTGATGTGCCGCAGACCCCAGGCTGTTTTGCGGGATGGGCGTTTCTTAGCGTCCCGGTCCTCGCGCCCGTGTGCCTTACGGAACCCCGTCTGTTTCATCAGTGCCTCTCTCACAGGGCTTTGTGGGCTGGCAGCGTCTCAGGAAATGTGTGTTGGATCCAGCTGTTGTGTGAGGGTGAATTAAAGGAAGTCAGATCCCCCAGGGAGTGTCTGCATCTGAGGTTTCTCTGTGATTCTGGAATGAAAGGCTGTCTTAGAGCAAGCCAAGGAGATGTGGGGAGGCGGGAAGAGGGGCAGGGGAGGACACACAACCCACCTGCAAAAACAGGAGGGGAGTTGCGCCTGCTCTGGGAGGTGGGGCCTCTCTGGCGTGGGAGCTGCGGGATTCAGGGAGGATTCAGGACTCCCAGGGCTGTTAACTGAGCTGTCCCATCTGCCTGTCCGCCTGCAGGCCCCTGGCCCCCAGCCTCTCATCTCCTTCCCTCCTCCCCCCCATTCCTTCTTGACACCACTGGATCTGATCATGTCATTCTCTGGCCTCTTGTTGCGGCGGCATGAAGTCCAAATCCTTAGCTCGGCATTCAAGGTCCCATGCAGCTGGCACGGCGTACCCATCAGCCACCACTCTCTGTCGGGGCATCACTGGTCTGCGTCCCCTGTTCCCCAAACGTGCCAAGGGCTGTCCACATCGCTATGACACAGTCCCCCCCCTCTTTTTTTTTTTAAGATTTTATTTATTCATTTGAGAGAGAGAGAGAGCACAAGCAGGGGGAGAAGCAGACTCCCCGCTGAGCTAGGAGCACGATATGAGGCCCCATCCCAGGACCTGGAGATCATGACCTGAGCTGAAGGCAGATGCCCAACCATCGGAGCCACCCAGGCGTCCCTCTATGACATTAGTTCTTGTTTAAAATGGCGCCCATTTCAACCTTTTTGCCACTTGGCAAAATTCTCCTCATCCATTGGTCCAGCTCTGATGTTGTCTCCTCCCTGCAGCAGAACTCCTGGTTTCCTCAGGCCCCTTCTCCCCAGCGGGCCATGAGCTCCTTGGGGGGCTCACAGTGGCCCCGGCGCTTAGCTCAGTGCCCGCAGCAGGGCAAGCGCTCAACAAATGTGCAATAGCGCAGGGGCGGGAGCCACTGGAGGGAATGGGTGCCGCAAAGACCTGGTCCTCTGCACTCTGGTGACCCCAAGTGGGAACAGGGGCCTGATGTGGTGGGGGGTGTACTTTGGTAATTAACTGCATCTCTCTTTGTCGGAGGTTTTTAGCGTGGCTCTGGGCAGACTTTAGGAGGAATATCGAGGTGTGGGTGGGCCATATTCAGATGCCTGCCTTTTTCTGAGACAGCACCCATGGCCTTCGTTGTGTTGTTGTTGTTGTTGTTTTTAAAGATTTTATTTATTTGACAGAGAGAGACTCAGCGAGAGAGGGAACACAAGCAGGGGCTATGGGAGAGGGAGAAGCAGGCTTCCCACTGAGCAGGGAGCCCTATGCCGGGCTCGACCCCAGGACCCTGGGATCATGACCTGAGGGCAGACGCTTTCCAACTGAGCCACCCAGGTGCCCCCTTCATTGGGTTTCTAAATGGGCCACCACCTCTGCTTTGGGGAGTGATGGATTTGATGTGGCTGAGAGGTCAGATTCCTCTGGGTCTGCTATTCAGCCCACAAGTAGGGAATTAGTTTGGATTAGGCTGAGCTGCAAATAACAGTAAACCCCAATAACTGTGGCTTCAGTGAGACGCAAATTCAGGGACAGCTCTCTGGTCCGCGGCTCCCATTGTCCCAAGCCTCCCTGGGACTCCGCCGCCACAAAGGATGGTATCGCTGTCTTTGTACCCAAGCCCCTCCATGCCTGGAGTGCAATGAGAAGTGGAGGTTGGTTTCCCCACTATTCCAGAATCCCCCAGCAGTTAGCCCATGGGCTGGTCTACGAGACTGTCTCCTTCCCCAGGCTCCACTTTCCTCCCACCCCGGCCTGAGGGCGGTGGGATGGTGTTGAGGGTGGGGGGAATTCAGCACAGTCTCACTCTGGGATTGAGGGAAGGAGATGCTGCAAAAGCCAGAATTTTTCTTACCATTACTTCCTTACATAAACCGTTACTCGGGCTTTGCAGCAGAGTCTGGAGAGCACGCCTGATGCAGAGACAAGATCTATGGGCAATTAGCGGCGGCTTTCTGCAGAGGCACGCAAAACATACAACGTAGCTCATATGCTCTTTATTTGGCCACAGGGGCCCCCAGGAGTCAATAAAATTTCCTCTATTCATTTGTTTAAGAAACTCGTTCTTGGTGCACCTGGTCGCTCGGTTCGTTAAGTGGCTGCCTTCAGCTCAGGTCATGATTCCGGGGTCCTGGGATCGAGTTCCCATGGGGCTCCCTGCTCAGTGAGAAGCTTGCTTCTCCCTCTGCCCCTCCCCCTGCTTGTGCTTTCTATCTCTGTTAAAATAAATAAATAAAACCTTAAAGAAAAAGAAATACATGAACAAAGAAATGAAAACTTCTAAAACTACCATCTTATATTTTTTTAATCTCGTAACCACCCATTTTTGGTGGTTGCACTTTGTGGCAGGACTTGTCAGTCAGATTTCTTCTGGCCAGTCCAACCCTTCCCCGCTGGTGTCTGGTTTTGAAACAAAATGGGACATGTAAACCTCTCTTTTGAGCCACTAACATTTCTTGTCTGGGCAGCAGCGCTTTCCGTGTCTGGATCTTAGTATTTCTGAATCTTTGATGAGTAGAGGCAGAGATAAAAACAGAACGTCTCAAACTGCCAGAAATGTGGCTTTGGGGAGGCCTCTGTCTTGCTTCCGGAGGAATCTGTTGGTCGTGCAGATGGACGTCATCATCCTTGGGCTAGCCCCAGATGTTGGCGAGATAATCCAAAAGCAAATAACTCAGGCAGGGATATTAAGAGTTCTGTTTATAGAGAAATAAAATATTACCCAAGCCATACACTCAAACAAGTACAAGTTGGCAGTTGAAGTGAGCAAATATTTTTAATCAGCGGTCTATTTCCGCACACCCACTCTCATCCCCCATCTTACCACACTCCTCTTCCCTGCCCTGTGGTAGGGCAATGACGGGCTTTGGAGCACATCTGACCCCGTCGGGCTGCATCCTCCCTTGAAACACACCCCCAATTCTGGTTCCCTGGCCCAGCTGGTGGGGAGACCCATCCCTAGATTCTGGCAGGAGGTTTGCTGGGAACCTTGCCTTCCCCAGCTGCTGCTTGTGTGTCTCTATCCCTGAAATCGGCCTCCTTGACAAGTTCATGCCTCCATTCATGCCCAACCCTGACTTCACTTGTTCTTCCCATTTCACCTTCCTTCCCACCCTGGGGGTAAGCTCTCCTCTACATCCTTGCAGGTGGGAAATCCGGAAAGCCAGCTCTCCCCTCCTTTGAGCTCTAAGGTCAGAAGGGGTATGTCTGACTACAGTGCCCATTGGGGGCTCCCCTTTCGAGAAAAGCCATAGTCTACTGGGCTGGGGAGGAAGGGCGTTCTTCCTTTAGGCTGTGGACTGAAGTTATAATACATTGCTGAGGTTTTTGTTGACTATCTATAATCCACTCATTCATTCACAGTCATTTCTTGAGGCCCTGTTATGTGCAGGGGCTGATGCTAAGGGCTGGGGGGTGGGAGTGGTAGAGCTCAGCCCGGTGGGGCAGGTGTTGATCAAAGTCAATACTGATGGAGGGTGTAACAGGGGATCCTGGACATTGTGCAGGAAGCTGTGAAGCTCAGAGGAGGGGCCATTGACGGTGCTGGGGAGGGTGGGGATGCCTTCAGGGAGGGCATCTCCTTTGAGCTGAGTTTTGCAAGAGGAATTAGATAAAGGAAGAAAGGTTTACATAGATCCTATGGTCTCACACCTTTTGGAAGACCTGGAATTTCCCTTTGTTTTCTTCCCCTTACATTTTAATGCTCAAAGGGGTGATTTTTCAGAAGGAGAGATAGCCCTTGAGGGTGGTGTGTGGGACAGAGCCGTGGAAGGCTGCCTGGGTGTCATCCATCTAGATGTCCCACATCCCCTAGGCTCACTCCTATCCCAGGCCACCTTCCCATTGCCATTGGTGCTACACGGGGAGCGCCCTGCAGCACATATAGGCCTTGATGAAAGATTAAAGGTTAAAAACTGAGCAAAAAATTACAGAAAGCTGACCTTCCTCACCCCAATCTCTTCCAGACCCCACTCCTGCTTGGCAATGGGACTTTCTTATAAAAAAAAAAGTGTGTGTGTGTGTGTGTGTGTACAGGGCTCTGTGAACCTCATCCCTCAGCTTTTGATGGAGGAGTCTCTCCTCCCTAGGACCTTGGTAACCCTGTAGACATCGGGCAGTGACTGCCTGCCTGAGAGCTATGAGGATTTCCTCTCGGCCCCTTCCCTTTCAGACTTAGGGTTGCTTAGGAAAAAAAATAAGGACACAGTTCCTCCATCTTTGGGATGTTGGCTTAAGTATTCATTTTTTACAAAAAACACTGTAAATGTTTCCCTTCTGCCCTTTTAGAAGCACAAATACAGTGGTCCCCCCTTATCTGCGGGCACACGTTCCATGATTCCCAGTGGCTACCTGAAACCATGAGGAGCACTGAAGCTTGTGGATACTTTGTTTCTTCCTATACCTACATACCTATGGTAAAGCTTAATTTATAAACTAGGCACAGCAAGAGATTAACAACACTAACTAGTAATAACAGAGCAATGATAGCAATTATGTCATGTTATAAAAGTCAAGTGAAAGTGAACGTGATCTCTCTCTCAAAATATCTTACTCTACTGTACTCACACCCTCCGTTGGTGAGGAGGTGGGGGGAGGTGAGCGGCATGGCTGATGGATTTGGTGGGGGGGGGTCTCAGGCTCCAAAAGCGAAGCCACAGATTCAGAGGACAACTGCAAAGAAACCAGGAGCTATGGCATGGCAGGCATCCTTGTGTAGAATCACGAGAGCAGAGTGACCATGTCTCTTCCTGATGCTGTGTTCAGTGACTCCAAATTGGTAGCTTGAAATCAGCATGGGGAGTGTGTACACCACAGAAATCAGCAAACGCCACCAGTCAGGACTCATTCATTGCATAGGGTGACGTTTCCAGGACATTCCGCGGTTGGGAATGTTCCTGGGGCCGATGCACCCATCATTGCTCCACCACACGCACAGCAGTGTGGTGTGGTGGGAAGAGAAGCACCAGACCCACTGGGGTTCAACCCTTGGTTAAGTAGGAGGCATCGATTCCAAGATCGGAGATAAATCCATGATAGAAACCAAGATGAGATATTCTTTTGAGCAGATTCTTCATTCAGGAGGAGGGCAGGGGAGGGGGCATCCAACATAGGACCCCCTTCCTTTCACAGCTGGGCCTGATGAGTTCTCCTGCCACCCTGGGGAAGTTTCCTTCAAACCACCTTCATCTGAGAGAGAAACTTAACATCCCTGCCTGTTCTTGGCTTCCAGGAACAAAAGCCCAGCTCAAACTATCTTTTTTTTTTTTTTAAGATTTATTTATTTATTTATTTATTTGACAAACATCATAAGTAGGCAGAGAGAGAGGAGGAAGCAGGCTCCCTGCTGAGCAGGGAGCCCGATGCGGGGCTCGATCCCAGGATCTTGGGATCATGACCTGAGCTGAAGGCAGAGGCTTTAACCCACTGAGCCACCCAGGCACCCTAAGCTCAAACTATCTTAAGTGGAAGAGGGGATATGAAGCAGCCCAAAGAACCAAAGGAAGAACTGAGAGCCAGGGAGACAGGGACCAGGGCAGGTCCTGGGGGCACCAGAGGCTGGAGAGCCAGGATTATGTACTGCTATGAGTCTGTGCGTGAGATCAGACCTGTGGCCATTCACGGACTTGGAGCTTGCATTTTCTCAGCTTCATTACCAGAAAGCAAAGGGCCTTTTGGTTACAGTTGAAAAGTCCCAGGGAAGGTCTCTGATTGGTCCGGCTTGCATCACATGCCCAGCCCTGGACCAATCACTGTGAAGCCAGGGAGGCAGAGTCACGGGGGAAGACGGTAGCTCCAGGGCCAAGCACATATAGGAATGGACTAGGGGTACTTTCCTCAAAGGGAGTGCTGTTTCCAAAAAGAAGAAGGGGCGCTGAACAGGCTGAACACAACAAGGCTCCTTCCCCTTGTAGGGAAATTCATTCACAAAGCTCGGCGGCTGGCTGACGACCTTTCAGAGCTGAAGGAAACCAACCCCATGTCATGGTTCTTGGGTGGGTGTGGAGATGTGGCGGAAAGTATCAGAGCATCGATTGTCATTTTAGAAGTCCTTCCTCTACAATTGTATGTTTTTCCTCCCAAATGTGTTGTAGCAGGTGTTTCTGCCTTTCCACATCACAAATAAGAAACTGAGGCCCAATCGGGAGTGGAACTTGAATCAAAACTCAGGTTTCTTGAAATCGATGCCCTGCAGGGACTGAGACGTAATATAAGCCCAGCCCCCTGAACCTCACTCTGGCTTCCATTCAGGACTGGAGAGGTTTCCCAAGTTCAGCCTGTGCATCTGCAGACATTTGCAGAGTGCTCTCTGTGGGTCAGGTTCAGGACCCGATGCTCACTGTCTAACGGCCCCGCCCCCCAAATAAACCCCAGTGACCACATACATGAGGTTTGCAGGAGGAGCAGGGTGCCTGGCCTGGGTAAAGAAGAGGAGGCACCTGGTGAAGGAAGGCTGCTTAGAGGAAGTGGGCCCGAGCTGGATCTGGAAGGGTGAGCTAGACGAGGGGAGAAGGTGTGGAAGGACAATATGGGTCAAGGGAACAGCAGCTGTGAAGGCACAGAGCTGTGCAGAAGCAGGCAAGCTCCTAGGTCTTGACCTCAGGAGCAGCCAGGCCTCTGTGTTGGGTAGTTTAACCTGTCGACAATTTAAAGCTCTCCTTGCAGGGTGAACTCCTGTCCTCCTGTCTCCCTGCAGCTTCAAGATCATTGTCCGAGGTTGATGAGTTTACTTCCTGCCCTTAGGGGCTGCATCCTGACACCCCCCCATCCACTCACTTGAGTCTCTTGCCCATCTGTCAGGCTCTGGGTACAAACTTCAAAGTCCTCTGGACAAGCGATGCTCCCAGTGACGGGCTCTGCCTCTGTTTCAGAATCTCGGCGAAGGACCATCTTCGAATACCATCGTGTGGAGCTGGACCCCAGCAAGGTCACCAGCACATCAGCCGTGGAGTTCACCCCAATGCCAAGTGAGTAGGGGTCGTCCCCGCCGAGGGAGGGCATTCCACTGTCCTGGAAAGAGCTTCAGAGTCAAACAATCTGGGTTCAATTCCCAGGCCCACCATTGACCCCTGTGTGGGTACGGCCACCTCATTTCTCTGGGCTGCCCTTTCTCATTTGTCACATGGGCCTCACACCACTTCCCTCCCAGAGCTAAGGTCAGGGTCAGAACCATGGCAGGTAGAGTTGAGGACATTAATGCCAGCTCTGACACTAGCTGGCACATCCCAGGCCTGGGCGTGGTTGTACTTGATACATGATACCTATGGTGATTAACACACAAACCAGGAAAGGTGTATCTCTGAGGATTTTTAGACTGAGCCCCCAGGAAAGGCAATCCAGGAGTGGAGTGAATCGATCCTTACATTTCTTTTTTTTTTTTTTTTTTTTTTTAAGATTTTATTATTTATTTGAGAGAGAGTGAGAGAGAGAGAGCGAGAGCGAGAGCACACACAAGTAGGGGAGAAGGGCAGAGAGAAAAGCAGACTCCCCTCCGAGCAGGGAGCCTGAGATGCCAGAGCTCCATCCTGGGATCATGACCTGAGCCAAAGGCCCAACCGACTGAGCCCCCCAGGCACCCATAGGTCCTTACATTTCTTGTTATATGTTCCTTAGGGGAGCAGTAATGCCAGAGTTCGCAGGCTAGAGGCAATAAAGTGATTTAGCCAGCAGTCCTCCAAGAACCACGGCTCCAGCATGCCCCACTCACCTACAGCTGAGGTCCATGACCAAGGCCCCAGCTGCTGCTGTGGACCCCACAGGATCAGGTGCCCTTTGGAATATGGTCTGGGCAGCTGGGGAGAGTTAGGGGAAGGAGGACAACAGTCTTGTTCTCACAGCCCGAAGTTTTACTTTCTTCTTATTTTTTAAAGTTTATTTGTTTATTCAATTTCTACAACCAATGTGGGACCTCATGACCCTGAGATCAAGAGGTGCATGCCCTCTGGACTGAGCCAACCAGGCACCCCTGTTCTTGCTTTTTTTTTTTTTTTAAAGATTTTATTTCTTTATTTGAGAGAGAGGCAGTGAGAGAGCATGAGCGAGGAGAAGGTCAGAGGGAGAAGCAGACTCCCCGTGGAGCTGGGAGCCTGATGCGGGACTCGATCCCAGGTCTCCGGGATCATGACCTGAGCCGAAGGCAGTCGTCCAACCAACTGAGCCACCCAGGCGTCCCTG